>JACCGJ010013436.1:0-10915 GCA_013407085.1 Atriophallophorus winterbourni
ATTTGCTTGAAGAACTGAGGCCTTATGCTGTCGGTAATCTTTTCACAAACCGTTAGCAAATGTCCATATGGTGGTATGTTGGCAAGAAAAGACTGACTGTAATGCATGATGCCAGCCTTCTACAGCATTATTTGTTTGGGCAACACCACTAGTTGCGTCTTCATACTTATTCCAGGATTCAGGTGGAAATATTGCTGGTACAAGGTTTTCTCTTCTACCTCTAATTCGTCGACCTTGAACCAATGTATGTTCAAAATAAGATAACAGTTCATTCATCATCTAACGTTGAGGCATAGATTCGGCTAAAATCTCAAATGTGTCGACTACATCATTCAACGGCACTATCACGAGGCGTAAATCATCGTCTGCCTCATAATCTGCTTTCATCCCTAGTTCACTTATTTTTCGTTGCATGGCATGATATATCAGGCAATTCAACGATACTCAACTACGGAAAGATTGACGCTCTTAAAATCAATTGCATAACTGTCCTGCTAAATAAATTCATTTAATCGTATTCTGCATTCGTCAGAGGTTATCAAACTGGGGATTAAGTGAATGACGATTAAGTGACTGGGGATGAAGTGACTTGGGGGTTAAATGTCTTGTGATTAAGTGTCTGACCGATGATCTATTTGCTCCAGATAACTCCGGATCGCTTTTTAATAAATTCCCCCGATTCGGCTGATAGAAGTTCCTTGTTTCACACAACACATTCCTTAAGCGTAACACGCGAATGTTTGAAACATTGGAACAGGAACTCGCTGTGGAAAAACGAGCCGTCGACTTTACGAACATTCTCGTCTTACTTACGGAGCCGTGCCAACATCATTTCAACCAGGCCCGCTAGCCATTATCAAGGATTCTAAGTTGTTGTTGTTGTTGGCCTTCTTCGGTCGATGTCGACCATGGATGTACATCACAATCACATGATTATTCCATGCTGCACAGATTTTGAATGACTTAACAGTCCGATTCGGGAGGAACAATCTCTCGCGCAGCGCTTGCAACGATGGTCAGAACTCGGTTGTAGGGCGTCAGTTGCACGCCGGCGGCATGTTCTGTGTTCAGGAGTTGAGAGCTGAATCTGTCCTCCCCAGCTTGCAGCTAACATCGTGCTAAATTGATTGGCCACGGGTAGTGAGCTGCATGCTGAAACACGCTGGAGTCTCACTACCATCTGTATTCTCTATTTCTCATATCTTTCTAGGCCTGGGCTACCTGACATTATCTTAGCCCACGTGCAGTCCCTGACTGTGCGGCACTTTGCCTGGATCAGGCTTGTACTTTCATACCCCAGCTTGCAGACGACGCTTTACACAATGCCTCCAATGTGAGCGGTCAAGCGCAACTTTTTCCCAGCTCGCGAAATACGACAATTTTCCATTCTGTAGACATGACCAAGCCACCGCAGGCGGCGCTGTCGCAATAGGATGAACATGCTCTGTAGACCAGCTTTTGAAAGCACATCAGCATTAGTCACTCTGTCCATCCATCCAAGTCAAAATCGTGTTCACCGGTAGTTTTGTAGTAAACATTTTCTTGGAGTGTTTGGTTAATCTTGTTTCTTAAATGAAATGGCGAGGAAAGCTTGTTGTGACGCGTGACAGTGAAAGCCACAAGGAAGCTGTCATGCTTTTGTCTCTTTCGCCGGTCACGACACTTGATTGAATGCTGGTTTGATTCCTGGTGTAACCACCTCATCGTAGTATATCTGTGCCGAATCTTCTACACACCCCATGGATGTGCAATCGTGCTAAATTGATTGGCCACCGGTAATGAGCTGCATGCTGAAACAGGCTGGAGTCTCACTACCATTTCTATTTTCTTTCTCGTATCTGTCTAGGCCTGGGAAACCTGACAGTATCTTAGCCCACGTGCAGTCTCTGACTGTGCGGCACTTTGCCTGTAACAGGCTTGTGCTTTCATATATACATACCCCATCTTTTTAAAATTTCAAGAGGTTGTATGGCTGTTTAGCACTCGGTGTCTGCTAACAATGTACTGCTGTCAATGACGATTCATTTCGCATTATAATTCGATCGACTACTCAATTCACATTTGTCTCCCATCATGGAATATACTGGACAACTAATTGCTTTTTCAACGAACCGAATCCAAAGATCACTTAATTTTTTTCTGTTAGGATGGTAAGGGATTTGACTGAAGAATAGAAAAGTTGCGGCTGGAGCTAATCGGTTTGAAGCACGTCTTAGACACAGGCATCGCACAGCATTGACCTCGAGAATTTGAAACTGTTGGGACGTGATTAATCTCCCTTGTGTTTGATTACGTGCTTGATTCTGTAATAACCTTTTTAGTTACATCGATGTTTCATATTACCAGAGTCATCATCATCAAAGACAGCAATACACCGGTAGCACGTACCGAATGCTTAACTGCCATACAACCATGAAAAAGTAAAATCCTAAAAGATGGGGAAGGGTGGGACTTAAATTGCTACGGCTTCTATAGAAGAGTAAGCACAAACAAACTGGGAAGATGTGCCTACACCTCGAATGGAACATGCATTCAAACAAGTTTCGTGAACGAGTAGAGCAACATCAGCACGACAGCTTCCTTGAGGCTTTCACTGTCATGCATCATAACAAGCTTTTCTCGTCACTCCGCTTGACAACATACAAGGGTATGCAAACATTCCAAGATGATGCTTAGTGCAAGACCGCCATTGAACACGGTTTCGGGACATATCCTGAAGCGTAACTAACCATTGCGATATATGATCGCGGGGACACCAGCCTGGAAGACGCGCTGCGCCTACTTTGAAAAGGTTACTAGTAAGAATTTTTAGCTGCCTATGCCATGTGACGGTTTGGCCACCCCGAGATTTACGCCAATCAGGATGTGGCGTCGCAAAAAGAATCTGTTTCGAAAGTTGGTGGTCCGGCATCCGTAAAACGTGACCCAACCAGTGTAACCTATGCAGGTTGATCTGCTTCTCTATATCGACATTACTACCAAACAACTTATTTCGGAGAGCATCGGTGCGCATACGATTGTAACAGCTAACTCCTACAATGCTGCGGAGACACCGATTGTCAAATACTTGGAGACGCTGAATGTGTTCTTTACGTAAGGTCCAGGTTTCGCACCCATAGAGTAACACAGCCCGCACTGTCGCTTTATAGACTCTACCCTTGAGTAACATATTACCAGAGTAGAACCCAAGTAATAATTACTGAAAAACCATTTTGCTATTACTCACCATTGACGAACTAAACCCAACACTACGCGTAGGAAGAACAAAGACAGACCATTCAGGCAAAGAGCTTTACCGTCTCTGACCAAAATGCCATTAGGCTGCGGCTCGCTTGTGTTTATACACTGTTTCTGGCGAAACACAATATAGCCGACAAATGGACCAATCAGAATCGAGATTCATAAATTAATCGTTTTAAAGGTTTTATGAGTTTTTGAGGAAAATAGTAATAATATTTCCTCAGCAATTGGTTACTGGTTTATTAGCTTAGACTACATTCAGAAGTACTACTAACCATCCGTTTTTCACGTTCTGTAGCTTGTTGAAAATTCGGACGACCACTTAATACCATTTTTCCACTTTCTTCACGGTTTCAGTTCTTGGTCCAGAAGTCCCTCACCCGAGGACAACAGAGTACGCCATCGCAGGCCTGCATTGCGCCGTGAGCGTTTACCTGATGTAGTTCCTGGCCCTCCAGTTCCCAGCCGTCTTCGCCATCCCAGTGAGTATTTGCGCTCCTTGAATGGCCTTCGTTTTCTCTTTCTAAATTCATACTATGGCAGACGGTGCTGAGACGCTAGGGTTGCATTTCCTAAATATTTATCCATTGCTCGAAGTTTAATACGCCTGTACCGCGTAAGTATCCATCATCGTAGACAACATTACACCGGTAACAAGTGCCAAGTGCTTAACTGCCGTATAGACCTATGACATAGTTGAAAAAATTCTAAACCTGAACCTATAAAGATTGGACACTGACGCACTAGGATGAAGTGCCTACATCTCGAATCAAACATGCTTCAAGCAAGTGTTGTGAACAAGTAGAGCGACATCATCATGGCAGCTTCCTTACGGCTTCCAATGTCACGCATCATAACAAGCTTTTCCCGCCACTTCACTTGACAACAGACAACATTAATCAAGCACTCCAAGAAGATGTCTACAGCCGACCCCGTATTGCGCCGAGACTGGACCTTGACGTGGTGCAGCGGCTTGCGTGCCTCGATGATCCATTGAGCTATATTGGGTGATGTCTTCGTGGCATCTTCAGAGTTACTCATACCAGGTTGGTCAATGGTGAGAAGCCAGACAAACACAGTCTCCTTGTCCCTCGCGGACATTGTGTACCAGAAGAGGCGTATGAATCCGCAAGGATCACCGGCTCGACTGGTTGGGATGATGTCGGGAGTCCCTGCTTGGTCTCTACCTCGCGAATGGCTTGTGAACTGTACCTCCAGTATCCGGCCCCGATAGGTGCGATCCTTAATCTCGCTCCGCTGCCTTGCGGGTTAGGCTTTCGGGCCAAAGGCTTGAGGTGGGAGTCCTCAAGATCAACTCCTCTACTTCGGCCTGGGCAACCGGGTAGTATCACGCCCACACCCAAAAAGGGTGGCACTTTTTCATTTTTAAATGATTGTGTAAATATATATATATATATACTACAGCAAGACCGCCACCTGAAGAGCGTTTGGGGCCGTACGCCTCAAGAATGGCCACGGATGTGAAATCGTGCCCCAGTGACTTGGCTGTGTGGCTAACACCGTGCTTTAAATTATTGGCAGAGGTAGTGAGCTGTATGCTGAAAAGCCTGGAGTCTCACTACCAGTTCCTGTTCTTTTGTCTTCCTATATCTGTCTAGGCCTGGGCAACCTGACAGTATTTAGCCCACGTGCAGTTTGACTGTGCGGCACTTTACCTGGATCAGACTTGTGTTTTCATCAATTACATACAGATAGCTAAGAGTAAGAATAAGAAGCACCCCCCCCCCCCCCCCCCCCCCCCCCACCCCCGGAATTTCATCTTTTTGACCCCTACCTGGCAAACCGCAGTTAGTTTAACAGTCAAAAATCCTTCATCTGCCTTAGCCAAAATCAAAGTCTGGACACCCTTGCAACGACGCCATTCCGAGTTAGGAGTGGCAAACAAAACCGCGTTAGAAAAACGTTGATTTGTCATAACAATACGTGGCCCTACGCTACGCTACGGAGCACAAGCATCATCCAGGCAAAGTGCCGCACATGTCAGAGACTTGCACGTGGGCTAAGATACTGTCTGGTGGCCATGCCTAGACAGAGATATGAGTAAGAAAAAGAAAAAACAGGAATTTGTTAGTGCGACTCCAGCCTGTTTCAGCATGCAGCTCACTACCTCTGGTCAACAATTTAGCACGGGTGTTAGCCGCCCACCGCCACAAAGTACTGCCACGATTGCACACATCCGGGCAACATGCAATCCTAACCAGCGAAGTCATGGCATGTTAACTTGTTCATCGATGTCTACGTCGCTACGCAAGGTTCCATGATGGATAGTTACGTTACGTATCCGTTGGTGCCTAGTAACTCCAACAATTGTGTTATTTCTTCCTTTCTCAGAGTCCATGTTTCACATCCGTACACTAAAAACCACCTGCGCTGTGGCTTTATAGACTCTACCGCGTTTGAGACAAACCTGTTTGACGCCACACATGCCACAAGTTACGAAAAGCTTCTCTAGCAAACTTCCGGAGACCTCCATGCTGTGATGAACGAACACAAAAAGCAAATCGGTATGGGCAGCCCAACACAATTCCAGTGTATCATCACTGATCTTGATTCAGGCCCTATCTGGTAGCCATGTATGTGCCATCGTGGCAGCTTTTTCTGTGCTGTGCGGCTTACATCGTGCTAAATTGATTGGCGCCATGCGGCATGCGAGTACACGCGAGAGTCTCACTCACTATTTCTATTTCCCCTCCTCCATATCTGTCTATAAGGCCTGTGCAACCCTGACAGTAAACCTCAGCCCAAGTGTCAGTCCTCTGCTGGTGCGGCACTTTGCCTGGATCAGACTTTTGCTTTCATACCATAAAACCATAACTTGTTCTAGGCCTTGGCAACCTACATAAATCTCAGCCCCGTGCAGTCTCTGACTGTGCGGCACTTTTCCTGAATCAGGCTGTGCTTTCATCACCGATACCATAACTGTCTGCCTGGGCAACCTGACAGTATCTCAAGCCCACGGTGTCATCCGACTGTGCGGCACTTGCCTGGATCATGCTTGTGCTTTCAACCATAACCATAAACTGGTCTAGGCCTGGGCACCTGACAGTATCTCAGGCCACGTGCAAGTCTCTGACTGTGCGGCACGTTGCTGGATCAGGCTTGTGCTTTCATACCAATAAAATCCTAAATGTCTAGGCCTGGCACCTGACAGTATCTCAGCCCACGTGCATTCTCTGACGGTGCGGTACACTTTGCCTGGATCAGGCTTAGTCTTTCATACATACATACATCAGCCCTACTGAACACTTTCTGCACACTGGTCATGCGTTGATCTGAATATCGTAGAAGTGATTATGCGTTGGGGGGGTCCAAACAATACAGGAACGACTTCACGCTGTAGTCTCTTGATATAACTAAGTGTTAATAACATTCAGTAAGAATGGGGGATGGCGTTGTATCTCCTAATCTGGCGTTCGGTCGGTTCTGCGCGGATATACATTAACGTGTGTCACCACCTAGTAATGGGCGCACGGATTACGCAATCGAGCTAATCTCTCAATGGATGTCATTCACATCTGCCATGGCTAATAGAATTAAAGCCTATAGGGGCAATGATACATCAATTGATTTCAATTTCTCCTTTACATGTTAGCAAGCTCAACGCCCGCCAAGACCCACGCAGTTCTTAGCCAGCTTAGGATTCGTCAGGTGAAAATAATTTAAACTCACCTCTGTTTTTGTACTGACACCCTTGGTCTGACGAAGCGTCTCTATCGGAAATGAAACGTTTTCAGTAAACTGCTCTAACCGATTCATCACAAATATGATTCCCCGATCGGTCACGAACATGTTCCACTACGTTGCCGACTATGACCGTGTTGGGCTAATCCACCAATGATCCTGGTTTCGCATACGTGGCTTGACTACTGTTGTTGGCCTCCTTCGGTCAATGTCGACCATGGATGAACATCACAATCGCATGAATTTCAATGTTCTACAGGTTTTTAAATGACTAAACTGTCCGATTCGGAAAGAACAATCTCTCCAGCAGCGCTTGCAACGGTAGTCAGAACTCGGTTGTAGGGCGTCAGTTTCACGCCGGCGGCGTGATCTGCGTTTAGCAGCCAAGCGCTGTATTTGCTCTTCCCCAGTTTGCAAACAACGCTTCACAGAATGCCTCCAGTGTGAGGGGTCAAGAGCAAGTTCTTCCAAACTCGCGGGGTCAATGTC
The DNA here is from genome assembly GCA_013407085.1 of Atriophallophorus winterbourni. Classification (NCBI taxonomy): domain Eukaryota; kingdom Metazoa; phylum Platyhelminthes; class Trematoda; order Plagiorchiida; family Microphallidae; genus Atriophallophorus; species Atriophallophorus winterbourni. The sequence continues at coordinate 7,432 of JACCGJ010013436.1, forward strand.
AAGAGCTTTCATATCTCTTTTGCAAACGTCTTTGTACCGCAAGTTCGGTCTGCCCAATGTTCGACTTCCTAATTACAACTCACCATAGATAGTAGATCTTTCGGAATACGACCATATGTCAGACGCGAAAGTGACCCGAAAATTGCTCTATACGATTGCCTGCAAATTTTCTCGCATTATAACTCCATTATCACTTCCAAACCACCCGCGGGTATATTCACTTTTGGATTATTAGCTTGTAATTCATTCAGCTATCCTCACATTGAAGTTTAAAGTGTTTTCTTCGAATTTTATCGTTGTACAGGTCTCCCCCTTTGAGCATATTTTCTTTGGATGCACTTCGTTTTTCTTTATTCACTCTCACACTTAATCGCCCTTCTTCTTGAATCCCCCCACCAGTCACTCCGTCTGTTCGATCACACCTTCCCGGTAATAGCCTTCTCACCATGCCAACCGACAGCCCAGCAACCTTTGACGATTTTGCCGGCTACCCACTCCGACCACCCGAACCGTTGTTACCTTCGCGGTCCGAGAGTGTTACTCTATCCGCATCCGTGCAACCACCATCTCAACCTACGCCTGAGTCCGTTCCGGCGGTGTCTGCTCAAGGACAATTGCCGCCTAATCGTCCTGAAGTACGAATGACCTTGGCTCCGCGATTAAAGGTTCGTCTCGTAAATTTTAGTCCACTTAAAATCAACCTGAGTAGTCGTTTACAAAGTTCGTTTTATTTGTAGGCCTCTACCGTGGATTTAACCAACATTCCCGGTGGCGTTTCACGTCCAGTTGGTCGTACAAATCAGCCATCGCCTCCTCGACTTCCTCGCATCCCATTCTCACTCGTACCCGCGGTGACGCGCGCTCTGTCTCCGCCAAACCCCGGTGGTATCGATCAATCCGAGATCAGACGCCAAGCGGAAGCTGCGGCTGCGATTGTCGAAGCGCGGGAACGGCGACGCGCCGCATTGGAAGCAGCCAAACGTAAGAACATCCCAAAGAAAAAGAAGCGCGATGATCTATCGAAAATCCCCGTACGCGGTAGACCGACATACCGCCGCCAATCGTTTTCCGATTCGTCGGACAGCGACTCGAGATCACGATCAAACACAGCCGGTTCACGCTCTCCCTCTGGGACTCCGGAGCCTAATATCATTATGGAAGCCGATTATGTTTTGCCGAAGCCCTCGAAACATCATCATCATCGGCGTAAGAATATAAACGTATCTCCAACTTATGAAGCGGGGGGTGTTGGTTACACGAAAATGGAAGGCGATCCAAATTTCAACCAACGGGGGCAGTTTTTCAAAGAGGGGATGCCAAAGCGTCGCAAGGATTATCAGCAGCCCACGCCTGTCACGGATTACCCGTATCGAAGTGTTCAACAGTACCCCAAACAACAGGTTCGAGAGTATGGATTTGAAGATTCAGCAGGTACGGTTGGATTATGTTTCATGCGTTTCAGTTTAGTTTATCGATTCTACGGTTGTTGTGTTGTGCCTGTTTACCTCTCGAACCAATTCACACCCATGCAATAACCCCACAATTAGCAAAGGTTGTCAAAACCGGGGGTGGCAGTGGGGATAAGCTCCCACTGTCTAGAAAATGCTCCCATATGTCGTGCGTCTCAAATAGCCTCTGACAACCAAGTCCAGCTTCTGGCCTGCACGAGTGGCTCTCTGAACCCGGCGAAACTGCTTCTACCAACAGGAGAAGGGGCGAGGGCGAGTGACTGGCGCCCAAAAACCAGTTTGCTTCGGGCAGATGTAGCCCGTTAGCCTCGGAGGGCATTTCATCTAGGGGAAGGAAAACCCTGATTTTAAACCTCCGCTGCCTTGCGGGATACCCAATCTCGGGAAAGGCTTCGGGAGTAAACCCTGAGGAAAAATCTGGAGCAGAGTCTCATAGACGGTTAGGTGGTGCACACCACCTCTTTCCGGCAACTCCCTGCTGCCTTGCAGGTCGCACTTGGTTGTGCAAAGGCTAGAGAAGCTGACTCGAACAAACGCCGAGTGGTGCTGGGGACGCTGCTTTGTACCCATCTTCCCAAGACACTTCAAACGAAGCCGACTCATCCTCCAGGAGGAGATAGTCGCACAAAAGTAAAAGTAATTAGCAATTACCCTTCAGTCGACGAACCACGAGTATGCAGCTAACACTGTGCCGAGTTGATTTGCCTTCGGTGGTAGTAAGCTGCATGCATAACTCGCTGAAGTCTCACTGTCGTTTCTATTTATATTTTCCCTCTGTCTGTGTACGGATGTGCAATTGTGCAGTATTTCAGCACTGCATAGCTAAATTGATTTGCCACCGGTAGTGAGTTGCATGCTGAAATACGCGGGAGTCTCAATGCCATCTCTATTTTCTTTCTCATATCTGTCTAGACCTGAGCAACCTGACAGTATCTTCACCTACCTGCAGTCTCTGACTGTGCAGCACTTTGCCTAGACCAGGCTTGTGCGTTCATGCCATGCCACAGGTATTGAGCTACATGCAAAAACACGCTAAAGTCGCTGCTATTTCCCCTTCTTCTAACATCCGTCTTAGCCTGGGCAACCTGTTCTCCACCGCAGATGCTTCATCACGTCGTCAGTGTTCAAATGACATAGGTATTACCAATCACTATAACGCTGAGGGAGAGATTGTTTCTCCCGAAGCGGATTGGTCAGTCGCTTGAAACGCTGTGGATCGTGCGCTTGTGATATCCATCCGTGGTAGACATCAACAAAGAAGGCCACGAAGAACACTTGCAGTTTACCCGTTTCCGATATCTAGTGTATCGTTCCCGTTGGACAAGTTATTTTTTGCCAACAATTATTGCAAGCTCGTTTCAATTCTCACGTCAAACAGCTTGCTATCATCCAGCTTCACGCGATCGTCATCTCAACCTTCTTCAACGGAATTGGGAATCCACCTGCATCGAGACCAGTGTTTGACGTTTTGTTTTCCGTTGACAATTGGCTATCAACATGTTTTTGCTTACCAGTTTTGCCTCCAGTGGGCATCATGTGGGAAGCTTTCATTATGGCCGTGTCAGGTGTAGGCGAATCTCGTTGAAACGAGAGTGTGCCCTCGTCTGGCTGGATTGCCGAAATACCTCCACGTAGTGCCAGCTGGGTGGGCTCGGTTCTCCGAGCTCAGCGAATGGTTCGGCGGTGGTGTCTGAGGGTGTGGTGGGTTTTCGCCTGGCAAGCGTTCTCCCTATAAAAAGCCACAAAAATCCAATGATGACATCACGACGCGGCGGATGTGACTCGCCGCTCCAAAAGTCACTGCCCCTTGTCCTATCCAAGGACATTGTATGGTGCACAGGCAAAAACTGAAGTCACCAACCTATCAACGGGTTATCGGGCTCCGAACTGGAAATTCCCAGAAAAGGGCGTATGAACCGCTTCGTCGGTCACCGGCCACCGATAGGTGCGAACCTCTCTCGCTCCACTGCCTTGTGGGTAAAGCCATCGCACTAAAGGCTCGGGGTGGGACACCC
>JACCGJ010013437.1:0-19829 GCA_013407085.1 Atriophallophorus winterbourni
AGCCTGTTTCTGCATGCAGCTCACTACCTCTGGCCAATCAATTTAGCACGGTATTAGCCGTACAGCACATAAGTACTGCACGGTTGCACGCACGCTAGGTACTTGAGACTTAGTGCGTAGAAATAAAAGTACTGTATCCTAGTGTACCATTTTATTCAAAATGAACAGCTTTTGCTGGAAATGTAACTAGACGTGCACGAGAAACTCGTAGAGACACATCGCATGCGCATAGCCTGGTATGTTCAAATAGGTTGGTTATACAACTAAACATATCTAGAGACGAACAAACGTTCGAATATGCCATTCGCAAAAGAACGCTTTTGATTGCACATCCGCTTCAAAAGCGCCGGGATGCAGGTGAAGAAGAACAAACAAACAAAAGGAGTTCAAAACTGATGGCTACGAGGGCTGACACGAAAGGATAACGAAATCGGGGTGAAATCACTTCATCAGCGCTTATACGAAACCATACAGCTGTCACGGAGGCACTTAGAAACCCAACAGTTTTGTATCATGGAGCGATTAAAAGGAATATGAGCAGCGCGCTTTATGGATAGCAATACGGTAGTGAGTGAAACACGGCACGCATACAAAAACCCGGAAACAGACAAACCTTTCACGCGATTGGCCGATGATGTTTGCATGCAATTCTCGTGATTCAATCGACGCAGCATCGAGACCGCCAGTTCCGCGCAACTCAATGCGTACGGGAAATCGCCCGAGGAATATTCTTGCACGTAATACGCGTACGCGATGGCTTCCAGGGCTAATGCCGCCATGAGGCTGGATCCGGGTAAACAGTTTAGAATTTTCGCCATGCTGACCTGAAAGGTTACATGTAAACAGTGAAGTTCCATGAAGATGGATAGATGATCCATGTTCTTACTGGGATGCAGGGATGGCAATCGTGCAGCACTTCTGTGCTGTACAGCAAACGCCGTGCTAAATTGACTTGCCATCAGTAGTGAGCTGCATGCGAATATACGGTGCAGTCTCACTGCTATTGCTATTTTTCTTTTCATGTATGTCTAGGCGCAAGCAACCTGACAGTACCTTAGCCCACGTGCAGTATTTGACTGTGCGGCACTTTGTCTGGATCAGGATTGTGATTTCATACATACATATTGACATCCCTGATCTGACGAAGCTTCTGCGTCAGAAGCGAAACGTTACAAACAATCTAATCTAACCGATTATTTACAACCTTTCATTTGCATGAATATGATTCGATCCGCGATCGGTAGCAAACATTTTTTAATAAATTAATGGATGGATGGCATTCGTAACAAAGAGCTGGGCAACCGGAACGAGAAAGTCCATATAATCGGCCACCCTTACAAAGACGCAATACCGAGATACGAGTGGCAAACAAAGCCGCGTTGCCTAACCAGCAAAGGTTTATGCACGTTAACTTGCTTCTCAATTTCTACGTCGCTACCAAAGATTCTATTACGGATAGTTACGTTACGTATCTGATGGTGTCAAGTAACTCCAGTGATGGAGCGGAGACAGCGATTGCCGAAGACTTGTTATCTCTTCATTTTTACAGTGTGCAGGTATCCCATCCGTTGAGTAAAACCGCGTGTACTGTAGCTTTATAGACTCTATTCTTCAGCTTTAGAGAAAACCTGTTTGGCGCCGCAGATGACCCAAGTTACGAAAAGCTACCGTAGCTCTGGAAATGCGGGCTAATAATGCAACTACCCAAATAGATAAACCAGCCTACAGTCGCAAGTTCCTCATTATTAAGGCTTAGCGCTGTTTCGTCGCCTTTATTCTAGTAATTGAAGGCTAGCCTGGGAGATCCACTAAACCGCCGCGATAGACTTGCTGAATTGCGGGATTCGAAAGCTTCTCAAACGCTATGCGATTAGAGATGACTGTCTTTGGACCAGATAATTTTTAATGTAAATCTCGATCGGAGGAGCACGTGATCAGAATCCAACCTAGTATTCCAGAAAAAGCGACGGTCCCAATGCAGCCTCTCCATCTAGCGCTTATGGCGAGATGGTCAATTTGTGTCCATGGCTGATCACCGTTAGCCGGACGCCAAGAAGTCGTCGTCGTCGTAAGAGTGTACCGAGAAGATATCTTTGCTACTATTAGTCGGAGCATAAGTGGTAACTACGAACAAGCAGCGCTTACTGTGAGTAGTGTTGATAGAAGTAGCTAGTCGGACAGCACACGTCCTGCTATTGACGGGAATCTAGTCTAAAAGTGAGCTTTCTACACGTGAACTCAAATCTATACCTACACCCGTTTGGCCTGAGGGGGGAGCAACGGCGTCACCTGAGCAGCGCAAAACGTACCTGTTGGAAAGAGTTGGTGCAGTCAATACGATTATAACAGAGGGATCATAAAGTCTTGTCTGTGACAAGCAACAAATGTCGATCGATAACGAATCTAGATAGAAAGCCAGAGCAGCTTGCCGGCCTGATTGACACAGTGTCTGTACATTCATAACATTTTTGAATGCAGACGTGCGCGGTTTTATGAAGTAACTTTTGGGTTCAGGATATGTTAAGCATCGACAAGGTTCAGATCGGCTGCTTATCATACTGGACGCTGAAGGATAAGAAATAAAAAGCGGGAAGTGGAGGGGTCAGAAAAAGATTCATCATCATCATCATCACAGACAGCATTACACCGGTAGCGCGTACCGAATGCTTAACTGCCACACAACCATGAAAAAGTAAAAGCCTAAAAGAAGGAGAAGGGTGGGTCTTAAATTGCTACGGCTTCTATAGAAGAGTGAGCACAAACAAACTGGGGAGAGGTGCCTACACCTCACGCTAGTGCAGCTTGCTGGCCTATTTGTCTGAGAGTTCTGACATTCATTGCACCGATGTGAGCGGAAGCCCGTGGTTTCAGAAAGTAGTCTGTAAATTCGCGAACAGAAAATGTTCCAACATGTTTAGCGCGATCTTTTCTAAAGCTGGGATTGACAGACGGAGAGTTGTTAAGAGTGGATGGGGGAGGGGAAGGGTCGGAAACAGTTTGAAGAGTAGGGCCAGCAGTAGCTTGTTTTCGCTTACCCGCCCTGCTGTATGCAGCAGGTAAGGCGACCCTGTTTATCGTGCGCGACGGCCGATGCACTATGGAGTTGGGTTTCGTAGTAATAGTCATGGTTGTATGCGGGCTGGGATACTGCCAGGTCGCCCATGCCTAGACAGGAGAACAATTAGGGTTCTCGACCAAAGCCTTTGGCTAAAAAGCCTGACCCACAAGGCAGCGGGTTAGTTGAGACCGTGTTCGTCTGACCTCTATCCATTGACCTTCCTGGTATGAGTGACTCTGAAGGTGCTCGGAGAGCACCACCCAGCATAGCTCAATGGGTCATAGAGGTACACAAACCACCGAACCACGTTAAGGTCCAGTTCTCAGGCGAAAAAGATTGAGAACAATTAGGCTTCTCGAATAAAGCCTTTGGCTAAAGAGCCTTACCAACAAGGCACTGGGCAGAGACCGAGTTCGTCTGACCTCTATCCATCGACCTTCCTGCTATGGGAAGCTCCGCTTGTGCCCAAATGACACAATCCAGTATAGCTCAATGGGTCACGCAGATACATAAACCATCGCACCACGTTAAGGTCCAGGTCCACGCGATTGAACATAAAGCTTGCGATTGAGAACACCCAAGTGTTACAAACCACGCCTAATTCTTAAACAATTATTCTATCAAACTAGGTGATTCAACAAGCTGAAAAACTGTTAAACAAAACGTGCATAGACAACTCACGAGGTAAGCTTTCGCAGCCAACGGTGCTTTGTCCATGTTGAGCATCACGCAGCCATACTCCAGCAGCAGACTAGCGTAAAGCAAACTGTGCGTGCCACCGTACGCCCTGATGGGAACAAAAGCAGCATGAACCATTTCCACAGTAAAACTACGAAAAAGATTGATACACGTTAAGAGAGATCAACCGAAACAACTCAGGTTCTTTGGTACGGATGTGTGGTTGTACACTATTCCAGTACTGCGAAGATAACACCTTGCTGAATTGATTTGTCAAAGGTACTGAGTTGCATGCTAAAACACGTCGAAGTCTCAATGCCATGTTCTGTTAGATCTGTCTACGGCTGGACAGCCTGACAGTATCTTAGTCCATGCACAGTCTATGACTGTGCGGCACTTTTCTTGAATCTAGATTTGCGATGTATACACACATATTCTTTCATGAAGAAGGCTGTGTCTACGGATGCACGAATGTGGCCACAGTTGTGCTTGGTCTTTTACAATTATGTAAACATTTAGTAGTAATAGAGCTGAAATATAGAAAATCTTCGAATAAGACTTTTGAATTTATTCTCATTCTAAATACATACTGTCCTGTTATACTACAGAATCGAATACAGGAATAAACAATTTGTCAGGCAATGGTTACACGCAGAACAGTGTTGCATTAACACCGTTTGTCGAGAGTCTGCAGGACGTCTTTTCAACGGTCAGGAATAGCACCGGATCTGCTATAACTCAAATATTATCTCTCCTTCTAAATATATCACATCATTCGCAGACGGCATTATTGGGTGAACATTATGCGCAGAAAATTTAAGAAAACTACGGCGGATGCTATTTCTTCCACCTAAAACAGGATTGATTGTAGTAAAAACATAAGCACTTACCTTTCTTTCGTATGGGCGGGCTATCTCGTATAAAACGTATGTGTATGTATGTATGTAAGTATGCGTATTTATGTGCAATACCTGACAGACTTGTGCCGTTCGCACGCTGTTTGCGCGATCTCCGTTCAGCAATCAACAACAGCACCCGCTCCTCAACACCTTAAAGACGACGCTTTAAATTATGCTTTCGAAGTGAGCGGTCAAGAACTAGTTGTTGTATGTACTTGTACTTGTGTGCGACTATCTCCTCCTGGAGGATGAATCGGCCTCGATGAAGATTCTTGGGAATTTGGGTACAAAGCGGCGTCCCCAGCACCACTCGGCGTTTTTTCGAGTCAGCTTCTCTAGCCTTTGCACAACCAAGTGCGATCTGCAAGGCAGTAGGGAGTTGCCAGAAAGAGGTGGTATGCACCAACTAACAGTCTACCAGACTCTATTCCAGGTTTTTCCTCAGGGTTTTCTCCCGAAGCCTTTCCCGCGATCGGGTATCCAGCAAGTCAGTGGCGGTTCAAAATAAGGGTTTTCCTTCCCTTAGATGAAATGCCATCCCAGGCTAACGAGCTACATCTGCCCGAAGCAAACTGGTTTTCAGGCGCCAGTCACTCGCCCTCGCCCCTTCTCCTGTTGGTAGAAGCAGTTCCGCCGGACTCGGGGAGCCACTCGTGCAGGCCAGAAGCTGGACTGGTTGTCAGAGGCTATTTGAGACGCGCGCCATATGGGAGCATTTTATAAACAATGGGAGCTTATCCCCACTGCCACCCCCGGCTATGACAACCTTTGGAACCTGAAAACCTTTGTTGTATGTATAAAGTAATAAACGTGGATGCAAGTAAGTAAGTATTGTATGATCGCACATAAACGCAATATGTATGTATGAGCAAACGTTAAATAAACTAAAATCTAATGTCCAGCGAGTTTTATACTGCAGTTCATTATACGAGACGACGGTGGGTGTAAACATCGCAAAAAACAGAAAGCGTCACAGCAGGAGGAATGAACGCTCAGGTCTCGATGGTGGGTGAGACGAAAGCGAGAAAACGATTGATAGCAGCAACCTATGCTTGAAGTGGAACTAAGCTCTTCATTAAGAAATTAAAGCGGAAGAAAAGCACAACATACCTGGCAAACAACATTGCCTGGCGAACAATTTCGATGCCGATTTTATACTTCCGTTTGATCATGCACATTTTGCCCATGATTCGCAATACCTCGATTGTCACGTGAATAGCGGGAGTGGCCTTGAGCGCGTGACTGGCGCGTAATTGTTCGACCGAGAGTAGAACAAACTGATGCGCGATGTGGTACTTGCACATAGAGTAATAATAGCTAGCCAGTTGGGAGTAAAGAAATGCACCGCAGATTTGGGGGCCCTGAAGATCGTTGAGTAAATCGGATACGCTTGACGACGCAGGAACGTTCGCGTTGAAGTGACACTAAAATATAAATGACATCACCAGCGTAAACGGTGTATGTGATGGCAAACGTTAAGGAGATGCTGCGAACATGTTATTCGGTGGTTGAGTGAACTTATGTGCTTATCGAGTAGAGTAAGGACGAACAGCTGTTGTAATGCAAGACAATGAAAGCCACGAGGAAGCTGTTTTGTTGATGTTGTTCTTTATTCATTTATGTCAATTTATCGCTGTTATTATCAAATGTCCGAAGAGAAAGAGCCTCAACCTAGTGGGATAAGTCTCCTTCCTTGTTCTGTTGTTTTGCAAGTATAAGTCCGCTGGGTAGCGTTATGTGTTAGCCACATGACGCCATTTGATGATGAGGATGAAAAAATAATACTATTGATAAAAAAAACGTTTGTCTAACGCTTCGTTGCCAACACTTCAGTCATCGCAATGCGTTGTTAGATTATTGTTCAAGCTCAAAGAATACACTGGTTCACTGTGGTTTATAGCGACTAGGGTATGATGAAATAAGGAAATGATAAGTTTCAAAGGACCTGGAAGATTGCTGGCGTAGAACGGTTTTAGGAGTTTTCAGATCCCCTGGACTTACACAGACAGAAACGACAGTGCGGTGCAAACGCTGCGAATGTGTGCAATCCACAAACTAGTCAACTCTATGGACTCGATCAGTTGAGTGAGAGCATTAAAAGGTCTACATTACCGGTTTGATTGGAAATAACTTCAAAGTGTAAATGAGTTACCTCCTCTTGAAGTTGATTCCTGCTAGTAGTATCGCATCTGATTACAGCATGTAAGCCAGATGGCATCGAAACACAACAATCAATAGAAATGATGTATGTATTAAATCACAAGCTTAAAAATCCAGGCAAATTCCGAAATGTTATAAGCTGAGCGTTGGCTGTTAGGTTAGTCAGGCCTCGTCAGATATAAGAGAGAATGGCAGTAAGACTCCAGCGTGTTTCCGCATTCAGCTCAGTATCGTAGGCAAATTAACTTAGCATGATGTGGCCCGCGCAGTACAGAAGCATTGCATAACTTCGCATTTGTGCGAAATCGAAATGAGGTCATTGTGCCATTGCATAGAGAAATAGAGAGTAAAAAGCGAGACTGTTGTCGCGTCTCACATTTCTGGCACTGAGATGAAACGGGTTTAAAAACGACTTGGTCTGGTTGAGTGTGAGTTACTGGCCTCTTTCGGTTCATGTTTACCATGGATGTACATTACAAGCGCATGAAGGTTTCGTGCTCCGCAGCGTCTCAAATGGCTAAACAGAACCAGCGGGGAGGAACAATCTCTCCTGCAGCGCTGTCCGTGTGACCCGCCAAAAGCAGTATCTGCTCCTCCACAACTTGCAGATGACACTTTACATAATGCATCCAAAGTGACTGGTCAAGAACAAGTTTTCTCCAACTCATAGGATCAATGTCAAAAGCTCCCGCAGTTGCATATATTCAGCAATAAGGAATGACCAGATGATAGAAGTGTCAAACGCATTGTACTTGTAGATTGTGTGTGGATTTTTGATGATTGGGTGAAAGATTGAACATTGTCGACTGTGAGTTACTACCTTAGCTCAACGGGATGGATCAATAGTGCAGCGTTATCTGACGACAGCGACGGATCTGATAGATTGAGAAACAAATATTGGATAGGAAACCATAGAGAAGTTCTAGAACTACGCAACACGGACAGGCGTTGCAACGAAAATCATTGTAAACTGAAAGCGAACTGGTGCACTGAAATCAAAATTAATTTTTGATAAATAATCGATCGCATCACTCCTTACAAACGATTGCTTTAAGAGACCTCTGAAGTTGCATGACGTTAGGAGAACGAGAAGTGGAACATAGTGATTCGTCTTATGAAAGTCAATCCATTCCGTTTGGCTTACTACAAACCGAGAGTTTCAAGCTGAGTGAAGATTGTTTGGATTACATGTTTAAAACGAAATGTGATAAACATATTGAACACCGACGCACGTTTGGCAAAACTGGCTTGGGGAGCATCTCATTACCCCCGTCAAAGACGGTACAATCACCGCACGGCCCCGGTGAGTCCACCATCTCTTCGAACGCGCTGCTTTGAGTCGGATCGAGACAAGCGGCGGACTGAGTTCCATGCGCATCCGACAAACTCGCATTGGTGGCTTGTAAACTTGGTGGGAGCACAAACGGAGAACAGGCGTCATTCAAATTTGTACGATCCAGCAACAGGCCATGTTGTTTTAGGGATTTAAACAAATTGGGGCCATTTTTCTGAAAGAACTGACGATCCTCTGGATCCACATACATGTTGTACGCGTTCATTGCTCGAAGTAACCTGAAGTGAAAACAGATTGTATACAAACTAGAGCTGAGAAACAAAATCCGGTAACTCGGGACTACTCAATAAACGACCCAAACCACATAATACCGAATAAAATTTCCTGATTTAACCCATCCATTGAAAAGATATTAGAATCAGACGTGTTATAATTCGCATGTATGTATGTATGAAAGCTTAAGCCTGATCCAGGCAAAGTGCCGCACAGTCATAGACTGCACGTGGGCTAAGATACTGTCAGGTTGCCTAGGCCTAGTATATATTTACACAATCATTTAAAAATGCACGAGAAAAAAGGTACAATATGGGGGGATTTTTTTGTCCATTGTTCCACATGTCGATTTTTTTGACATTTTTCACAAATTTGAGGGGAGAACACAAAATAGAATGCACTCTCTCCACTGTTGCCGGTTCTCAGCCATCGTCGACAGCGTGTCAAGCCACAGACACTCACTATCCCTTGGACCCCACCCAGGAAGCCGCGTTCGTCCGACCCGAGCTAAACCCGACGTCAAGCGTTTTAAGGCTTTCTTCCAGGTCAGCGGTTGTCCACCTGAACACCGCCGCCAGACTGGGCCAACCGACACACGCAGCGCGCGGAAGGGTGGGCGCTCAGGCTTCATTCTCAAGACATGCCCTAGCCAGCGGAGACGGGAACGGGCGATCAGGTCTCGTAGCATCAGGCTGTCCCCACCTAGAACACGGTGCCTCACTTCAACGTTGCTAGTGCGGTGTTGCCACCACACTCGTGCAAGCCTCCGTAAACATCGATGTTCAAACACCTCCAAGCGCCGGAGCTCCTCTGCGCGTACTGCCCAGCTCTCGCACCCGTAAAGCAAGACCGACCTGACTGAGGCCATGTAAACTCTCCCCTTGAGTCTCAAACTCACGTCAGACCGCTTCCAGAGATGACCTAGACTAGTGAACGCGAAGCGAGCTCTCGCAATGCGAGAGCCGATCTCACTTTCCAGCCCTCCTCCCGCCGTGATGCAGCTACCAAGATAGGTGAACTGTTCCACACAGTCCAGACTGAGGTCATCGACCGTCAGAGTGGGCTGCAACCCCTCCCAATCTTGAAGAATAACCTTACACTTAGTTGGAGCTAAGTGCAATCCGTACCTAGACGCCTCCAATGCTAGCTGGTTCAGGGCATTCTGTAGGAACACCGGATCATCAACAAGCAAAACAATGTCATCGGCATAATCAAGGTCAGTGACACGGTTACCTGGAAGTAGCTCGATCCCACCCTCAGTGAAGCTACGGAGAGCATTCTGGAGGACATCCTCGATCGCAAAGTTGCACAAGTATGGGGACAGCGGACAGCCCTGGCGCACGCCACTGGTTGTGAGGAACGCCGGCGATAGGCTGCCGTAGACCCTGACCCTCCCTGATGAATGAGAATAGAGCTCCTTCAAGATGGCGATATACTTAGGAGGGATGCCACTCCTAAGCAAGCAGTTCCAAAGAGTAGTTCTGTCCACCGAGTCGAACGCGGCCCGGATGTCCAGAAAAGCTACGATGGTTGGTCGCCGGTACAGGTGTCTGTGCTCTAATAACTGTCGCAGGACAAAAAGCTGATCCACGCATCCTCGCCCCGGGCGGACTCCAGCCTGTTCCTCACGGCAACGTAACTCCCGAATGGGCGATAGCCGACGAAGGAGGATGGAAACCAGGAGTTTAGACGCGACAGGAGTCAGGGATATCCCACGATGATTTGAACACAGATTCCGTGCGCCCTTCTTAAAGATTGGGATAACCGTCGATTCACCCCATGACGCCGGGACCCGCTCCTCAGCCCATACTTTGGTAAACAAATCACGTAACTCTGCTGCCACAAGATCACCTCCCTCCTTAAACAAAATCGGGTGGAAGTCGTCAGGACCAGGTGACTTGTGGCGCTTCAGTGCTCGAATTACCTCTCTCACCTCCTGGAGATCAGGAGCGGCTAAGGAAACGGGCCAAGGCGTGCAAATCGGTGTCTCAGGCGGCGAGGTCGGAGGAGTTGGCTGGCTGAACTGAGCACCAAAGTGCTCAGCCCATCGTTCTAAGCGTCTACTAAGATTGGTGATCGGCGAGCCGTCAGTTTCGCAAATAGTCTCGCTCACTGTATTCAGTTTCGAACCAGTAGCTCTAATTAACTGAAACAATTTGCGAGTATTGCCCGATGCGGCTGCAACCTCCATCTCACAAGCACGTTGCGTCCACCAAACTCGCGGTCATTCCTTAAGCTGGCCTTTAAGCGGGTATTCAATTCTATCCGGGCACGGTTGTGTTCAGTGCCGGTGGGTAAAGTTCGACGGTGATCGATTAAAGCAAGTGACTGGGCCGAGATCCAAGAGCGTGGCAAAGCGCGGGTGGGTTGACAGCTTTCAGAAGTAGCACAGGACATTGCTGTCCGAACGAAGTTCCAGTGCTGCTCAACATCAGACGGGGGTGCTTCTGCGAGCTCCCTGGTCAATGCATGATGAAACTGGGTTCTGACAGCGGGGAGCATCAAAGAGGCGGTGTCTACATGAGTTCGTCTTGCGCGTGCCTTACCCCCCAATTGGAAGTTGACTGTCGCACAGACTAGCGCATGGTCTGAGTCCACACTGGTGGTCCAGTATGAACGACAATCCTTGATGCTACCACGCCACCTGTAGCTAAAAGCAATGTGGTCAATTTGAGACCAGACGTGCTGTGATGGTGAGCGCCATGTGGCCATTCGACGCTGGGAACGCCGAAATGCCGTACTGGAGAGATAGAGGCGGTGATCGCCACAGAATGTGAGCAATCGTTCTTCGTTATCTGAACGCCCGCCATCCAGCCCATACTGACCTCCTAGGTGGCGCTCGTATTCAGACAGGCGACCAACGCGAGCGTTGAGATCTCCTGCCATGATTACGACATCTGTCCTGCGTGCCTTGCGAAACAAACTATGCAACTTCTCATAGAATTTGTCCTTACTGAGATCCACACTACAGTCCGTTGGAGCGTAGGCAGAAATCACAAACAAATCCCTCCGCGTTTCGCACCGCCTGTTCACCCGACAGTGGCCACGAAATCGGGCACCGCACAGTCTGCTGTCAACGGGAATCCACTCTAAGAGTGATTGCTCAGCACGGGAACTGAGCGCGATACCGACGCCAGCCAATCCGGCAGAGGAAGCATCCGGGTCACTAGAGAGGCGCAGGTGGAATCTGCTGTCTGGTTCAGCTGGTGAGACCAACTGACAGACTTCGCTTGTGTCACGGAAATGGGTTTCCGATAAGCAGCAGATATCAATGCCTAACGTCTCAAGCGTTCGTGCAAGGCCGGCCTGTTGTCCCGGTTGTAGCAAGGTCCGAACGTTAAACGAAGCTAACCTAAATGAAACCCGCGGGCGTAGAAGAGTTGCAGCAATCGACGGCTGTCTAAACGGCATGAGTCGTACATCAGGTAGAGAGAGCGAAACGGGGATGGTAACATGTGGAGAAGATGCAATAGAAGCAATAGAGGAGATAGAGGTAGGAATTTCTAGTGCTGTTATGGCCTGACGTACGCCTGAAGAAGAAGCGGGAAGAGACGTGAATCGATGGTTCCGAATGCCCGCTTCAAGAGCCCAACGTTTCTATTAGCTACGATTGAAGCACTTTTACACTGAGCAGAACAGCCCAAGTCATGTTGCACGATCACTCCGATATCCTTTTCTTGCGTTGTGACAGTGAGGATCTTGCCACCTAGAATATACCTAGGGTCGCCAGGAAAGCGAACACGTAATGCGTGACATTTTTCAATGTTGAATGGTAAGCGATTGATCGTTGACCATTCATGCAATGAGTCTAGATCGGATTGCAGTTTTGACGTATCGTCAGACGAATCTATGGAGCGCCCGATCTTGATATCATCCGCAAATAGGAGAAACGGTGATTTCACGTATCCTCCAATGTCATTGATAAACAACAAAAATAGACGCGGGCCAAGAACGGAACCCTGAGGTACTCCACACTGAATTGGGAACGGCTCTGAAAGGGTCTGTTTAACACGCACGCGAAGAGTTCTCGAACGCAGGAATGCAGCTACCCAGGAAAGCAATACAGATGGTAAACCGAATGACTGTAGCTTCTTCAGCAGTATTACATGGTCAACGCGGTCGAAGGCTTTAGAGAAATCTAAGTAAATAACATCGACTCCTTTACCTTCATCAGCAGATTTGGTCCAGTAATCCCGAGCCAAAAGTAAGTTAGAGGTACATGAGTGTCCTCTACGAAATCCATGTTGTTCTGCAGCGATAATATTGAAGCCGTCCGCAAAAGCCATGATTTCGTCGGCAACTATTGCTTCCATCACCTTGGACAGCACTGGGAGGAGAGTGACTGGACGGTAATTGGCGGGATCACTGCGATTTCCACCCTTGAAGATTGGAGTGATGATACCTTCCTTCCAACCAGCAGGGACTTCAGAAATATCAACGAGTCGTTGAAAATACACCGCAGGCGGTTCGCTAAGTTGATCAGCAACTGCACGCAATGCTTTTGGCGTTATGCAATCGATACCCGGTGAGGAGTTGAGTCGAAGTCGCATGATTTTTTCTCGGACTCTGTTAGCAGAAAACATGGTGTAAGAGTTTAGAGGTAATGGGGACAAAAACAAAGGAAAGATTAGGGAGGGGTTTTGGAAAATGGGCATGTAATGAGATCTCAAGACTGCTGCTGCTTCCTTTGATGTAGACGTGGAGCCTGCACTAGTACTAAGGGAGGGGATACCAGTCTGCACCTTCTGCCTTTTGTTGACAAATCTGTAGAGCATTTTGTTATTTTCCAGGAATCGAGCCGTAATTTTACTTTGGTGATCTAATTTATCCTGGCGCACTAGATCAGTGCAATGATTGCGTAATTTTCTATAATGCTCCCAATCCTTCGGCAGTTGTGACAACTTAAACGCAGTCCAGGCGGCATTTCTGCGGCACATCCATTTACGCGTTCTACTCCGGATGAGTGTGCCGGCATTTTTTGGGGGAACCGGTCTTGAAACTGAAGAAAGCTCCACTAATTGGTGCCATTTGGTAACAAAATTGCGCCAAGTTGAATCCGAGTCACCTTCTAGCATGAAGTCAAAGCTATTGGAGGCAACAACATTGTAGAGAGTATCGTAATTTGTAACCGTCCGCAGCCTGATGTCGTCTTGATCCGGGTAGTTAGCGTAACACTCGAAGTCAAAAATCAGGACAACATGATCGCTTTTACCCAACGGAGGTTCACTCGAGACTTCCTCAATCATCAATACCTCGTTCGTCAGTAGGAGGTCTAGTAAAGATGGTGTGTCATTTCCGCTGTAACGTGTGGGTTCCGTCACGTGACTGTACAAAGGATGACTTTCTATCAGCTCATTTAATTCCCAAGCAAAAGTATCGTGTGCAGGTTCAACACGCAAACTGGGCGAATTGAAGTCTCCCATCAATAAGATATGACTGTGCTTCATTGATAAGGCGAACCGCAAAGAGAATAAAATACCGATATCAACAACAGGTTGGGCATTTGGTAGACGGTAGATTACAGCCAGTAAAGCAAAGTCTCTGTTTTTGAGCTGCAGGCGGCAATAAAGCGAATCTATGGTTTGTAGACGAATATGAAACATTTCTGTACAGTGGAGCAAAGAATTATGGTACAGGAGAACTCCACCACCCTTGGTGGGACGATATTTTCTAATGACAGTCATACCATAAAGCAAGATTTCGGCATCTGTAACGGATGGTGTTAACCAGGTCTCAGTTACAGCTATAACGTCGAAATGCCGAGCCGCATGTCGAGCACGAAGTTCAGGAAGTTTACTGAGCAGACCCTGGGCGTTGGTGTAGAAACACTTCAGGCTTTCGCGGTGTAGAGCGGGGTCTTCACAGTTTTTGTGGTTGTTTATTGCGCCGATCCTGAAAGGACCGGAGGAGTTAAGTTTTTTGAGGCACAAACTATATCCCCGATAGGACCACTTTGAAGTTTGCCACTTCGCGTTTGTATCAAGGGCAGATACAACACTGATCTCCTTATTCATTGATTGAAGGAGATTTTCGTTTGCATGCCCGAATACCTGATATACTAAAGATAATTAAGGGAGACAGTGTGAATTATAGGACGCTATTTTTTTGTTGAACACCATCGAATCACGCGGATGTTTGATTGCAACCGACTGAAATCAACTCAAACAGGTATTCACCACAGTTTTGCAGAAATTAAAAAATCGAGAAATGCCATGATTTATGTTCAAAAAATTCGCAGCTTTTTAAATTCTAGTCTGTTGATTGAATTTGACAAGTAGGTAATTATTCCAACTGAAAATTGTGCCACGAAAAAAACTTATGAATTGGCGCTTCACGAAAGTTAATGCTAATCCGACCTTTAAAGTTCCAAATTCAATAAGGCTGCAAAGAGCTGATAAGGCAAATGATGATAAGAAAAGGTTTTCTAGTAAGTATCTGGTTAAAATGCGCTTAAAATTTCCTGTGTTATTTTTCACTGTAATGTTGTTCTGTGATCCCTTATATGTTCAGTTCAGTTTGCGCTGGACGAATTGTGGCCATTTCGCCAAACGAGCCTCAAGATTTCTTTCCGTGGTATGCCGCAGAAGTACATCCTTCACTTCAAACATCAGTTTTACGAATTTTTTTGGTATGAATTGCAATCTGAATGCCAACGGAAACAGTCCCCTCCCCAACAGTTGAGAAGAGCCATGAGTGTGTGCCAAGTCCATAAAGATCACACACCGACTAATCAATTGTGGATAACCAATGAGAAGAGAGATCAATTGAAACATTGATTCCCTTTTTGGAACTCCCTTACAAAGTTGAACATACTCCTATTGGGAAAATGAATTCCAGTATTAATGCACCACATTCACTAACTGTGTTGAGAAAATATGCATAATTTTCAGCCTAGTACGCTGCTTATTTAGATTGAGACGGTGACCACGGAAGGCAACTAAATATACATAATGATGAAAAATTCATTGAGACTGTAGCAATTTGTAATTTCACTTTTTTTCAAATGTATTTCCATTCAGTATCAGTATCAGTATCAGTAACAGCGATGCTTATTTTAATCAATGATTATTGCATAATACAATTTCTCCGTGCGCGTTCTTCTATTGCTTGTTTCGCTGGTGTTGTATTGTTGCTTGTTTGCGAATCACGACGGTTAACGGCAAAATTGACGTGTAGCCACATTTTTCAGCTTCGCCAATTATAATTGCCAATAAACGCGACGCACCAGATTTCGGAGTTGGAATATTTTTGTGTGTGGATAATTGCATTAGACATTGAATTTTCACTTACCGTCAGTTCGTCTTTTTGTCCGCTATTACTGTAACATGTTTCAGTTATATTTTTGCACTTATCAACTACAGAATTGGCGTGCCAGCTTTCCGTTTTCGCTCAGAACTCCCATAATGTTTTTCAATTTTGCGATAATTTCGTTTGAACCCCCTGAATCGAAAGTGAACTTCATCGGCTGCGCCGAGGTTAGCGTTATACCGCGCAGTTGCGAAAAACGCGACCTCCGTCAATCAAGCATCACATTTCAGGCGGATAACGATTCGAAAATCTCGACCTAAGTTAATAAACTTTTGAAGCTTGATTTCGTCTTTCTGATAGCCGATGTCCAAAAGCCCATTATCGGTATCTACATCCTGACGAAGTACGGCCTAATAGTCGATCTTCAAAACAGACGACTACACGACAATACCACGTCACTTAACGTGTCCGGGAAAATACGTTCCATCACCTTCCGAGGTCTGCGCATTTTCGTCCCGAATAATGCCACTTACAGCAAAGTCTTGCGCAAATTTCTGAACTCAGCACGCCTAGCATCATACCAGATATCATCGCTGTTACGGAATCGTAGTTAACAATGAATATATCTGATATGGAGTGCGTGCTACCACACTATACGCTTTTCAGAAGTGACAGAGTAGCTTCGAGATCTGCCGGTGGCGTTGCCGTATACTTTAAAGAGCACCTGATTGTGGAAGTATTGGAAAGGTTTCAACATGATGCTGGAAATGCCGAAAGCCTCTGGTGTAAGGTGAAGTCTAGCTCTAGAGCTGCATCACTTGGAGTCATTTACCGCTCACCTGGCGCTTACGTCCCTGTGTTATGTGATCAAATCAAACGGTATGGTATCACTGGTGACTGTATCGTTCTTGGAGACCTGAATGCTCCTGATATAAACTGGGCGGATTTAGTTTCGAGGGGTGAACCGTTCCAACGAGAATTCCTAGATACGATTTTGGAGCTGAATTTGGTGCAGAATGTAAACGATCCTACGAGGATATGCGTCAGGCAAGTTTCTTCGATATTGGATTTGGTGGTCACACCTAGATTCTCTGATGTTACGAATCTGTCTATTGAGACCCCCATTGGCTGCAGCGATCACTGTTCTTTATGGTTCGTTTGGAATCGGGGTCTTCAACCGAGAATACGTACGCATGCCCGGAGAAACTACTGGAAATTAGACACAAAGAGTCTAATCACGACTGCAAACTCGATGGACTGGTCACTCCCTCTATCAACGAATGTTGATATCTGTTGTTTGGACTTTTTGGGTAAAATAAGATCGCTTGAAAATCATGCCCCATGGATGAATGGAAGATCCCCCGCTAAGGGACCGCCGTGGTTTGATAACGTTATCCGTAAATACATGAAGATAAGAAAGCGGTTATGTCGGAAGTTTTGTTCTAGTGGATGCACCGATGACTATGTAACCTACAAAGTTATCCGCAACAAGTGCACCTACCTCAAAAGAGGAAAAAGGCAGAACTATGAAACTCGCTTGGTGGACGAAGCCAACTCGATGCCGAAACGCTTGTTTGCGTACATAAGACGTAGAACGAAAGCTTCTCAACGAGTACCTTGCTTGAGATCTATGGGAGGTTCGACTGAACATGAAGATGAACGTAAAGCAGTTCTTCTCGCAGCTCAGTACAATTCGGTTTACACAGATGAGACGTTTCCCATTCCTCTGCTTCATGAGAGCAACGCCGAAATGCCGGATATCTCGATCTCGCCAGAGATGGTGCAGTATTTGCTAGAACGACTCGATGTACACTCAGCACCTGGCCCGGACGATATACACCCGATACTTTTAAAGGTATTGTCGAGTATCATACATAAACCACTGGCGCTAATCTTCAATTTATCCCTGAGGTATGGTAGGTTACCTAAAGATTGGAAGTACGGCATTGTCAAACCAATGTATAACGGCGGTGAAACCAGTGATCCGGCTAACTACCGACCGGTTACCCTCACTTCGGTAGTTGTGAAGACTCTGGAACGACTGCTGAAGAAACAGATTGAAGATTTTCTCCTTACAACCAGTCAGTTAACGTCTGCTCAACATGGTTTTACACCAAGACGATCATGCTCATCCAATCTCATCACTGCTCGCGAGCACTGGTGTGCTGAACTTGATCTGGGTCACCCGGTAGTCACCGCCTTCATTGACTTCAGTAAGGCTTTTGACCGTGTTCCATTTCAACGTCTATTGCTCAAGCTCCGTGCTCGTGGTGTAAAGGGACCTGATCTAACTTGGATTGAAGACTTCCTTGTTGACCGTTATACACAGGTCGAGGTTAACGGAGTCAAATCGCAGATTACGCGTCCAACTTCCGGGATTCCGCAAGGATCTGTTCTCGGCCCGTTACTTTTTAAAGTATATGTCAATGACCTCCCAGACTCATTAAATATGAATTGTCTACTTTTAATAATAATAATAATAATAATAATAATAATAATAATAGTCATAATAATAATAATAATGTATATTCTTGGATACACCAAGTCCTGCCATGCATGATCATTTGTTTTGATGAATAAGTACATCAAATAAAACGGTAATTATACAAATGTGAAGGTCAAACATAAATACTTTTTTTGTTAACAACCGTAAAAATAGTTGGATAACATTTGTACAGATGGTAGCTTGTTTAAAACATAAAGTTGATAGAATATCGGAAAAATAAATGATAAAGGTTCATGTTTTTAACGAATACGACAGTAATTGTTTAAAATGGGTTAATTACAGTTTTGGTAGGTCTGGACCGCAATGTTTATTCATGTATGATGTTCCAAATGCAACTTCAAACGCAGATAATTGTATAGAGAGTTCACTTCATCGGGTCACGGAGATATGAGGTGCATCGCCCTTTCAAGAATTGCGAGAGTGTATTTTGTTGAATTTCAACAATTCTGAAAAGTAAATTCTCAAGAAAAAAGTTATATGTCACTTTAAAATTTTTTATTGCTAAAAAATATTAAAAGCCTTTATGCCGTATAAGTATATATTATCTATAGTTGTATTAATTAGAAATAGCTTACCTAATTTTTCCGGAGATAAAAAAGAGTTGAGTTGCTTTTTGAATTCATTTTGTGAAGTGCTCAATCTTATATTATTAGGAAGTAAATTCCATAAATGAGAATATTTATAAATAAAGAAATCTTTCGTATACGATTGTGGATTTTCGGTATACATATTTTTTTTGTGTCGCAGATTATATACTTCAGAGTTTTTGAAATCTAATTGTAAATCAATGTCGATCATAACTTTTTTCAATATTCTGTAAAAGAGTATAAGATTTTGTTTTTTTCTTCGAAACCATAATGGTTTCAAACCTAGGATCTGACATCTTTAAAGTAAGTTATCACCTCCGCCGACTATAAATACGAATTGTCTACTTTTCGCGATAGAAAAATAAAACATAAAAAACACAAGTTTTGGGGTACAGTAAGCTCTTCTGCGTGATAATAACCATTTTTCAGAACGAATTGAACAAATTGCTTGATTGGACGGTAAAATGGCAGCTTCCTGTAAACCGACAGAAATGCGCTGTAATGCTTTTGGGACCAAGCACGCCTGAATGTGCGTACTTCCTCAGGGATCATCAACTGAATTGGGTTGATACTGAACGTGACCTGTGTACAATTGTGAATCGGACGCTTAAATCCAAGGAGGATACGAACAGAAAAGCTGCTGCTGCAAACCGCGCATGGTGGGCTATTAGTCGGTCGTTTTCGGCGATTACTCCACAAATGTTTCGCATTCTTTATTCCACATACGTGAGACCAGTTTTGGAATATGGTTTACCAGCCACCTATCCTCAAACTAAGGGAGAACGTGACCAGTTGGAAAAATTGCAAAGGCGGGCGACGAAACGAGTACAATGATTGAAATCAATTCCTTATGTGGAGAGAGTTCAACGCCTCAACCTCATGTCGCGCAGTATTCGGCGTGTGCGCTACGACCTGCTGCTTACTCGTCGCATATTACTGGGAGCTTATGGTGACGAGCTGCGCGAGTTTTTCCCTCTCGTGACAGACTCAAGAACCCGTGGCCATGCTCTAAAGCTTCAAAAGCGAAGGACACTACGCCTACCTCAGGGATTCACGCTCTCAACAAGAATTGGGTTACTTGTGGAATGCCGCTTCCGGAAGAGGTGTATCTCAGCGAGCTTGAAAA
>JACCGJ010013438.1:0-13216 GCA_013407085.1 Atriophallophorus winterbourni
AACTGAAGAGAAGTTCATAAAACAGAGCCAGCTGGCGAAGTGTTGTTGCAAACTTAAGCTTAATTCTAAGAGCCGTAACAATTGCGTCCCTCAATCTATCATTTTATCACGTCATTCGATTAGTAATTGTGTGAATTTGGCCGTGATGACGATAAAGCTGTGCGTGGGGTGAGGTGATGAGCTTAAAGATAAATTAACTCAGTATGAACAAAGAAACTTTTAATAGTGTTAAGTTATGAAAAATGTTTATTATAGTAAGAAGCTTAAATAATATAGACTGTTTGACATTAAATATTATGGCAACTTAAGAAAAGGTTTGCTATTTAGCTGCACCTCTAAAGTAGTAAAAAATATGAAATTCTTCAACTTCGAAAATCACCCTTAATTATGTACAAGCATATGCATCTACTCTCAGAATTGAAAATGAGTTTTAATTTTCAACCTGATTTTTCTTAATAAAATGTGATTATTCAACCATTTTACAGGCTTTAATAAAAATAAATTAACAACATTACCAATTTACTCACTCGTAATTACTGTAAACCCAATCAGAAAAGGTTAACAACCGTGAGCTTTGTAGATTCATCACAATTTTGTTTCTTTTTTGAGCCAAACCCAAAAGAATTACATCTTTTATCCGCATGCGTAGCAGGCGACTGTCGATCGAAGAGAGAAGGTAAAAATAAAGTGATCTTCCATCGCGTAGAGAACGAAAAACTCTATTTACCCATTCAGCCAATACATGGAAAGAGCTAATGAGTGTTGCAGATTTTACCACCTTGTATAATTTTTAAAAAGCCGCATACCTTGCACGCCTCTGCAACGTAATTGAAAACAACATCTTTTTTCTCCAAAAAATTCCATTGTCCGAGATCTGACGATAAAAGCGTTTTCAACAAAAGAGCATCGTTTCCGATAAAATGTAGGCGAATGATTTCGTCATTAATTGCGACAGAATGGCACAAAAAATCCTCAATAAGTACCTCATTGTTTAGAGGCACACGAGAATTCACGAAACAACCTTTGGCCATGATAATACAATTTTTATTATTTGAAAAATCTATTTTTAATGGATCTACGGTAAAAGACAATAAGCGAAAATGTTATACAATACCACGTGTGCTACTCTCCGTACAATGCAAACGGCCAACCTGTAGCAACCGTTTAGATTGCCCATCCAAAACCTTAATGGTGAAATTATCTGTGACAGATAACAATAAATTTTGCGTGGAAATAAAACATAAATCTTCTACAGGGAAAGCATCACACGGAAGATGTTTGAACGCCACAAGCATAACGAAATAAACGAACGATGCTTAAATAGCGCGCCGAAAGTTAAA
Organism: Atriophallophorus winterbourni; assembly: GCA_013407085.1. Lineage (NCBI taxonomy): Eukaryota > Metazoa > Platyhelminthes > Trematoda > Plagiorchiida > Microphallidae > Atriophallophorus > Atriophallophorus winterbourni. Next base: position 1,341 of record JACCGJ010013438.1, read on the forward strand.
TTTCAGCATCAGTAAATGACAGCACTGAACAACATTCGACCAAGTCTGACCGAGTACACAAATTTATCCGCGAGTGTGTATGAAAGCAACCGATACTATGAGAATTGTTTTGAAGAAGGTACAGATGTGTGTATGTGTGTATGGAGTACGAGAGTGGTTTAATCCCCGAAAATTTGAGGAAGAAAAACATGTTGAATGTCCAATCGACAGCAGCCTATAAGAACCTTTTTGAACAGAATATTCTCAACTTGTTTCCGATATTTAATAAACAACATTTAGGCGTCTTCCTTACCTTGGATTCTATCACTTTGATTTTCTCGTGTGGATTTGTCTCGCTATCAATTGACTTCGAGCGGCACAAGATGGAAGCCTAGCAATCTCCTTGTCTATAGAAAAGGTTATTCACAAAGTTTGAACCGAGGTTTGTGAAATGATGCAACGGTTCAAGCTGACAGGTTCCAAAAGGGATGAAGGGAGGCAATCCATTCCCTCGACCAATGAATTTGTTCTTGCACATTCTCATGCTGATTTTCAACTCAAATTCAAGTCCAAGTTCAAGTTTCACTGAAACATGAGCAGTCCAATAGCGACTGAAGATGTTCTTAATATCTCATCTGGCAGTGAAATCTGTTTATTCCGCGCCGGTTTCAATTCAAGGTTGATAAGTTTAACAACAGCTGATAATTTGCGATTAATAGAATAATCTTTTCAGGTGGTAGCCAATCTGAATGCATGGTTGTCGTACATACCTTAACATTTTTGGATGAAGGACGTACGGGCAATATATATGTTTTATTCTTGGATTTCCAAGACATGCTAAGCATGATAATTATTTACCAAACATTTGTATACACAAAGCCAAAATTGTAGAATGGATAATAAATCTCATATAAAAACTTTTTGCTATTTCTTAACGGTTGATCAATTATCGATAAAAAATTTCAGATGCAAAACAATGCGTAAATCATGAAGATCTTGATTGTAAATCGGAGTTACATTTGGATTATTCAGTCCAGAGAAAAAATATGAAAGCGATGTCATGTGAAATATTTTTTAACGGTTTTGTATTGTTTGCTGTCTGGGTGCGCATTTATTTTTCAGGCAAAAACTAATTACAATCGAACAAAAATTTTGATACGAAAAAACTGAGCTTGCCACAAACCTATAAACTTAAAAGCTGATTTCAGATAACCGATTGTGTTAGTTGTATTGCATGATCTTGTATGAATGTAACATTCATTATTGTTTACTGTTTCTAATTTTTTATGCATGTCCTTCTTATATAGATAACTGTTCTGAGTCTCAGTCAGTCGTTTCCACGTTAACCCTTTACGGCGGCGTGAACAACTGGAAAATGGCGATTGAAAACATAGTGGGTATTAAATAAATTAACTGCACGTGCTAGCACGATACAACCAATTCCGTTCTACAGGGTCAGTTACCTTGGGTAGCGTGTGTAACGTCCAATATGTGAGCAGTGCGTAGACCACCCGAATAGTTGTTCTGAATTTGTCGAACTGAAAAACGAGTAGCACACGAGTTGCTCATGTCTTGGACATTACAAAAAACAGCTTAGTCAATCGCAGTTGGATGCCTATCAATTTGGTCGACCCAATATAAATTTTTGCTTTGTTGGAATTAAAGCCGGTGAACGAACGTGATAAAACATCAGAGTTTATCTGCGCGGATTCGAAAATTATTGCATATCCTGTTCACAATATTTTGTTGAACGCCTGGTGACGTTTATTTATTTTGTCTCATAATATATTGATTATTGTAAGTCTGTTATCCCTGTACGATCAGCCAGGTTAGTATGTTGTGCGGTTCAGCCCTATGAGGTAGTCGCAACAGTGAAGACGATTTTGATCCCACATCAGTTGGTAGACATGGAGTTTATTGTATCTGTGCACATTGTAAACGAGAACGTGAATTGGAGAAAGATTTAGCGTTTGCTACAGCTACAATTACTAAGTTAACTTGTGGCATTTGTCTTAGACGAACATCAAGGTCATCGAAAATATTATGTTGGATTATTTCAATGGGGATCCGATGAGTTATTGGAATGTCATTAGACAGTTTGAGTTTTAAGTTAAATTCAGTGTGAGAGACCCTGTTCAGCGTTTTTTGCACCTTTTGCATTATTGTCGTGGCAGCCAAGGAAGTCTATTGATAAGTGTGTGATGTTACCGCTTGAAAAAGTTTTTAAGCGAGCGAAGTTTCATCTGAGAGCAATATTCGACCGTGTTATGTTGCCCACTCATTTTGGATTGGACAGTCAACATTCCAGAAGGCTTTTCAGAAGGCTTTGTGAGTGTCGCATTGGCAATGTATATATTTCAAGTCGCACTCACTATTGGAATGCCTGGCGGATTTGAACTCAATTGCCACTATGGGGTATATAATGAAGATTTTACCTGCTTAGATCCAGCAACAATGGGCTTATCTGAATGTTGCGATACACTGCGAAGTACTAGACGTTACATTTTACCAACTCACCGAGTTTGTGTCACGTCAAGCTTGTATTGATTGGAGTAGATTTTGTCAGGTTTATAAACGTTGCGTAAATGGTTCAATAACGAGGCCTGCTAGCCTCGTCATTTGTCAAGTAATGGGTTCTGTTGGTATAAAATCTAATGATGTTGAAGCTTGTGTAGTCGGTTTTGTTCTGGAAGATGATTTACCTGACACTAATTTAGCTCAAATGGATTTGGGGGCTGAATTTCCCGACACTAATTCGGATCTGATGGAGAGCAAGCCGGTTCACCTGACAGCAAATCAGCCCAAGTACTTTGTAGGTCTCGTTCATATGACATTAAAACAGTTGAAATGGGTGACAGGTGGTCCATATGATTGGCGTAAGCCGTTCGGTTGGCTACCTGTTGAGCTATTTGTGTTTCGAACCCCGGATAAACTGAAATCATGTTGCGGGTTTAGACACGTTAAGACGGCGCAAGATGTCGTTGTCTGAGGATAACATACACACGGCTAGTTTGTGTATGGAAAGCATACAAGCGCTTCTTGAATGGGAAAGTGGCAGAACCGGAGGACGTGGTGTGTCTTAGTCTAGCAAACGCTTTCCCTATGATAAGCCACATGTATCCAGTGATGGTGATGCGACGTAGCTCGTGTGGCTCGCCACTGAATAAAGTCATTTGCTTTCTTCTACTGTCCGTTTTGTTTGCAATATGGTGTGTAGGGTGAGGACACACTAGCTAAATTGATTACACATTTTGACACCACGGAAGAATTTGGTGGAAGGTGTAAGAGGCATGTTAAGAGTAATGTAGCTTTGAAATTTTTCCTTTCTAATTCCAAACTATAAAAAACATTTTGTTTACCATTGTTTCAAGGCTGACGGAAACTTATCTTACTGTCTCTGCCTTATGACGGCAAACAGCCAGGAACCGGTAGTGGTTAAGTAATGTGGATGCCACTGCTCAAACAAAATAGTGTACGTCAGCATTTTAATGAATCTATTTGAAACAGGAACATGTGCAAATGCGGAGAAGTAGTGACAACAAATATTTGATAAAGTAATGCTGCAAAAATTCACTATAATACAAGTCACGATGCCATGAATTTTTACCAAGCAATATACATCGAATTTTTTCGTAAAGGAGCAATACAAATTTCACGCACTGAGCTTCGCGCGCCTTATCTAACCTCAAGTATAGATTCGAAGAACAAATTACCAAACGAAATAAAACTATGCGCCACGCTGACCTCAAGTCCGATTTTCAGCTATCCAGATTATTGGGTTCGTGAGATTTCTCACAAAGGACGGTTAACAAAAATCGGTTTTCAAGCCACGATTGTTTGAATGAGACGCGTCGGAGCAGCCATAACGGAAACAACACGAGGCTCAACGATGAGCGCAAAAATAACCAGTACACGACCAAGACACAGAAATTTTAAATCCCAGACCAGCAGCAGTGCCAAGACATAGTACCGAGCGAAAAAATCGTTGGCTAAAGGGTGCTTCATTTTGATAGCAATTTATTACAAAACAATGGGTGCAAAAATACGTAATCTCAAAAAAGTGGCGTAGCAATAATCGAGAAAGACAATGAACAAAGTGCTTTCAGATAAAATCAAAAGTTATCCAGAAAAGGTGAACACAGGTGAATTATTGTCAAACGTTCAACAACGTTATTTGCTCCGCGACATCGAGGATCGACTGGTTTTCCATTTCAAGAAATCATCGTCAAGCATTGCAAACTGCCTGCGTAAAGCCGCAAAATCAGTCTGAGGAGAGAGAGAGGAAAAGTGAGATTACTGACATTTAACAGCTTTTGTTTGATTTAGTTAAAAGACGACAAACGGAAATTGAAACGAAGAGTCTAAAAGTTTCACAAGTGCGCACTCGTTGTGTCACAGCAAAGCGTCTCATGCTTGGAAGATATGGGATATATTACAGAGGCTACACCGAGCCATTTGCTTTTGCATTTCTTTTTTATAACAAAGCCATGTAGGGTACCAGTTATATTGCATGGATACGCTAATTGTGAATGGCTTGTGTAATCAAATAAACAACCCAGTTCAAAGTGCAAACCAGACGCTCAGGTCAGCAAAGCAGCTAGCAAAGTAAGCGAGAGCGAAAATAGAAAAACAAAACGTCATCAACTAAGAAAAATATGAAGATAGTGATGGCTAGAGTAATCGAATCTAAGTGAATAAAGTGTGCAGGCTTGAGATCCACCAAGAAAAACTTACTCTCAACCGAACCAAATCGTCCCATTTTGATACGCCAGTAGTCATAGTCTATATTTTCATTGTGGTAATTAAAGCTGATAGCTTGTAAAACCACTGGATGGTGGTACGAAAGGTCGCAAAAGCGTGCTAACAGCATACATGATGAGTAGAAAAACGATGCAAATAGGCTTTATAACGGGCCTAACGTATGCCTCACCTTGATTGTACATTTGTGGCTTTTTATGTATATTTGCAATAAATTTCTCCTGCACTGAACCTGTTTATAGGAATTGAATAGTTGTCGAAAATTTCTCAGTTTGATTTATTTTATTTCTGTATAAATAGGTGGTCTTTCCATGTAAGCTGCCTTGTATTATGTTTGCGCGGTACTTTCAACTTGGATGTATGTAACGAAGCGTCATTTCTTATGTATCTTTTGTATTTTGCGCCAACATTATCGTTTGCTTCCATATCGCACAACACGTAGAAAAGGATGTCAAACTCTTTCTACGTTCCTATTATGAATAAGAATGATAATGTTGGTTATTCTATTTTATATTATATTAATCCTCAATCCCTTTGTTTTGTCGGACTCTAACCCGCGCTCGTCGGAGTTCGTTTCCCTTTGGCCGCCGCTAGCTGCTGCTACGCGGCCATCGTCTTCCAGCCAACCGGCTGCGCATCACACAAGGACCTGTGAACAATCATCCAGCGACCCAGCTGCGCATCAACCACAGGACTTGTCTACGACAATCTATTGTACCGCGTGCCTCATCCCATACATCTTTTTATTCCACCTTTCGGAGTTCTCGCTTGGCGTGTGCTATCATTGTGCTTGGGGTAAACTGCAACGTTACCTCAATCGCTACATGTATTTCTTCTTGATAGACGACAGAGGGTCAAGCTCTTGTAAGCCGCATCTCTTTATATCAACAACATAGTCCAGTTCGAAATTTTGCAATTTCTAGTGCTGTGTGATTTTATACTCTATTTTGACTCAATTGACTCCCAGTTAGAACCGCAAATGCCTACCATTTCGAGCTTTTCTTGCCCAGTGTGTGGCTCTCGTGTCGGACCCAGAATGAAGTCTATCACTTGCTCTTTGTGCTGCACGAAAGCGCATCTATCTTGTGAACCTCGTCTTACGGACTTAGAAACTGCAGTAATACGGTCACAGGCATCTTCTTCTTTGAAATACATTTGCCCGATATGCCTTCTTGATTTTGAATCTCTGCAGAATAATGGCGAATCTACTTTGCTGACATGTCCTATGCGTACCTCACAAGTTACTCCATAGTTGTCCTCAACACCAGCTCGACCCGAAAGTGAAACCTTCCGTCAAGCAGTCGATAACAGGATTTCTAAAGTTAATAGTCAATAGTTTTATTGTGGTAATAAAAGCTGATAGCTTGTAAGAAACCACTGGGTGGTGTGTACAAAGGGTCGCACAAAGCGTGCTAAAAAGCATACATGAAGAGATAAAAAACGGAGGCAAATAGGCCTTATAGCGGGCCATGTTCGCGTATAGCATACACCTTGATTGGACATTTGTGGCTTTTTATAGGGAGAAGTGTCAGCCCAAGACACATTCCCACCACGTCCTCCAGTGCATGACGGACTTGCGGACGGTTGCTTTGGCGTGAGCAACGTTGATGCTTGCAAGCTGGGGAGAAAAGACTGGAAAAATGTTAGTTATTTATGGATATGTGAGTGGTATGTAGTATAATGGGGTAGAACGGAATGGCGAAAGATAAACAAGTCATTTGAAAGTTGATTGCCATAGGTGTTTGTCTAGACGTTGCTTAAACGAAGACAGTGACTCAGCACATACCACCTCCGGCGGGAGAGCGTTCCATACACGGCATATGCGAAGGGGTAGGAAATACCGTCGACTGTTCAATCGGCTGTTCTGATGAGCAATCTTGAGATTGTGCCCACGATGATTACGTCGATTGGATAGAGGCATCAAGGACTTGCAAGGGTGGTGATTCTCTGTGAGAATGCGAAAGGTCAAAAGCAAATCTCCGCGGAGGAGTCGGTAGCGGATTGAGAAGAGGCCGCTATACTGCAGCCGTTCTTCGTAGGACATGTTTTGAAGGCCGTTGATAAGCTTTGTTGCTCGCCGTTGTGGCTGTTCGAGGGCGTTCATGTCTTGTTGGAGCCACGGATGCCACGCACTGACTGCATATTCGAGCGGGGGGCGGATGTAGGCGGACAGTAGCTGTGGGAAGAGTCGTCGGTCAAAGCGTCTGAAAAGTCGCCTCAGAAGACCAACACTGTGGTTTGCGGTTCTTGCAGCCTTGTTGCACTGGCTGGAGCAGCCCAAGTCGTGCTGTACGATGACGCCGAGGTCGCTTACCTGGTCCACATGGCGCAAAAGTTCGTCCCCCAAGTGATAAGCGTAACGAACAGAGTGTCGAATGGCCAGAATGTGGCATTTTGTTGAGTTGAACGGTAAATTGTGTTCTAATGACCACCGGTAGAGGCGGTCGAGGTCACGTTGCAGGATTTTTTTTCAAGATTCAAGATTTATGGTTGAAAAAGCAATTAACTTTACAATAACCACAGGGTGGAAATATAGGTACAAATGTATATATATATATATATATATAAGTATAAATAAAATCAAAATCAATGGGACAATGATAGCTTATTAATAGTTTGGGGCGAAATTCGGATTAGCTCTCATATAATCGACAAGTTTCGATTTAAATATAGAAAAACTGATTGAGCTTACGAAATCGGAAGGTAGGGAATTCCAAGCAAAGCACACACGCAAGCACCGAATAAAAAATACCTGCGGCAGTTCCGTTTGGAATGTGGTATTTCCAACTTGCAACCATGGCCACGGCTATTGCTGGAAGTTCGAAGGTGGAATAATAAGTCCAAGGGGTGGGAAACAGTAGTAAGTATTTTGTATGCGAGGATGAGATCACCTCGCATTCTCCTTTGTGCAAGTGTCCACAGCTCCAGTCGTCGGAGTCGCCCATCGAGTCCAGTGACAAGCTTAGAAGCTCTCTGATAAATGCAATCCAGAAGTAAAATGTCTTTTTGGAGCCATGGTGTGCAGTCTTGTGCGGCATAGTCTAGAACCGGGTGTATATCTGTGTTCATCATGAGAGGAATACACCCCAGGGTAAAACGTCCAAATATCCACCGTAACATGCCGAGCAGCCGAGACGCGCATTTGTAAACGGCTTCGCATTGTAGACCATTTTTCAAACTACCGCAAATCCAGACACTCAGGTCCTTTTCTTCTTCGGTGTACTCCAGGTTTAGGTCGCCTGATCAGGAAAGACGATGTGCAACAGTGGAATGCCATCTGCGAAAAATTGCAACTTGAAGTAACGGCGGTTTCCTTGGTACGTCTTTCCAGACGCCCGAACTCGCTTCACGCGGATGCACCACGCCTACTACGAATCACCCTCGAGTCTACTGCGAAGGTAGAAGAAGTCTTGCTCTCGGCCCACCTTCTCCGGAACACGAAATCACCTATCCGCATTTTCCCTGACGTTCCATGGTCTCAAAGACAGATGCAAAAGCAGGACGGTTACGATTGGAAATCGGAGAATGATAAACGCAGCATCTTTATTCACGGTGTTCCTGAACTGAACAATGAGGACTTAGCTAAGAACACTCTACACGACTGCTCTCAATGGCGCTACATCCAAGAGCTTAGCAAAATCAAAGGAACTATGACGACTGCCGTGAAACGCCTTCCCAAGTCCTCCAGTTACAAGGGCAATGCTCCGCGCATTCTGAAAATTACATTCCACTCAGAGGATATGGTAAGTACCGCTTTGAGGTTGTGGTATGATAACAAGCGCTTTGCACCCACGGAGGTTCGACTTCGCTCCGCAGTCGACAAACCACAGCCTCGTCTACAATCACCAGTCGCGTCGAATGGAGACCAATCTACTAGCGAATTACACACGACTGTTTCAAAAAACTCCCAGGAGCCGGCTTCATCGGGGCCGGTGGAATAAGTGCACCTCCAGTAGCCGACTCCCAATTACTGCATCAAAAATATTTAAAATGCTGCTATACAAATGCCAGAGGTTTTTTGACAAAACATTCTGAACTAAATCTCTTGAATTTAGCCGAAAATTTCGACCTTATTGCGATAACAGAAACGTGGCTCACCACAGATGTATTATCTTCTGAAATCGCCTTGTCCGGAATGCAACTTTTTCGTATGGATCGTCCATCCAAAGGTGGTGGTGTACTCCTCTACGTTAATCAAGCTCTCTCCTGTGAACTGGTTGATGATGAGAGATTACCCCACACCGATACCCTTTGGTGCCGCCTCAAATTACAAAGAAGTGATTCTGCACCACTTGCCGTAATCTACCGTCCCCCAAACACATCGGAAGAAAGTGACCATTGTTTGCTTACTTGTATCCGGAATTTCTTATCAATGAACTTTACCCACATGTTAATTATGGGCGACTTTAATTCACCTGGTTTGTCGTCAGGTACCACGGTTCACAACTTTGCAAGAGATTTTCTGGAAGTTATTACCTCTCACCCGTTGTACAATCACGTACTGGACCCCACCCGCTATAGTGGAAGCTCCAATGCATCAACTCTCGATCTAATCTTTAACAATGAAGAGCATATGATATCCAACTTGGTTACGTATCCCCCACTAGGTAAAAGTGACCACGTAATCTTATGTTTCTCATATATCTCGTACGCTTATTATCCAAACAATCGTGTACAAAAACAGCGATATGTGACCGATTATCGTCTTTTATCCGAACTTTTCTCCGCTAACAATTGGACTGTGCCCGAAAATTTGGGACTTGACGCCTGCTGGACCGAGTTTGTGACGAAATGGCATGCACTCTTGGATATTTGTTCATTCGAAAAGCCATATGCACCGCAGCACAGAAGTGCAGAAATTCGAAGCAGAACTAGAAAAGTAATTGCACTACGTAATGAAGCTTGGTACAAGTATACTACATGTCCCACTCCTTCCAGCTGGGAATCATATCGACGTTTTCGGAACCATAGCGTTTCTCTCAAGCGGCAAGATCGATACTTATATCAACGCAGCCTGACTGATAAGTTTGTGCAGAACCCAAAACTCCTGTACCAGCATATAAACAGCAAAAGAAAAGTAAAAATCGGCATACCACCTCTTCAATCTTCGAGAGGGTTAACTGCTACGTCCGTTGACGCAGCGAATGCACTCCGGACGCACTTTGAACCCATCTTTCAGGTAACACAAGGTCCACTACAGCTACGCCAAATTTCAATAATCCCCCACATTTCAACCAATCTTTTTACCCCTGAGATTGTTCATCGAAAAATACTATGCATGCGCCAAAACGCCTCCCCGGGGCTCGATGGGATACACCCAAAAGCTTAATTGCCGCAGCGCCCATAATCTCAGACTACCTAGCAGCCTTATTCCAGCGTTCTTTGGACGCCACAGAAATACCACAACAATGGAAAGACGGACTTATCACCCCTATATTTAAATCCGGTGATCGTACAATGCCGAGCAATTACCGCCCAATTACCCTTCTTCCCATTATTTCCAAGATTATGGAGAGTATCCTGGCCGACGCAATAATGAATCACCTGGAAACAAACAACCTTCTCACATCGGAACAACACGGGTTCCGCAGCCATCGTTCATGCACCACAAACCTCATACTTGCGCGCGATGACTGGACCAAAGCAGTTGATTCCGGCTTAGGGGTAGATGTTGTTTACCTCGACTTCTCCAAAGCCTTTGACCGTGTTGACCACAGTATCCTCTTGCACAAGCTCCAGTTTCTATAAAATTGGTGGTCCCCTTCTGGCATGGATAGAAAAATTCCTGCAAAATCGAACTCTTCGTGTGCGTGTCAGGCAATCCCATTCGGAGAGCTTCACAGCGACCTGTGGTGTCCCACAGGGATCCGTACTAGGCCCACGATTGTTTCTTATTTTCATCAATGACATCGGGTTAACAATAAAGTCACCATTTCTTATGTTCGCGGATGACATCAAGCTTTGGCGACATCAGCAGACATCAGATGACCACGACAAATTGCAGGCCGATCTAGATGTGCTACACAAGTGGTCATCTGAAAATCGCCTGAATTTTAATACATCTAAGTGCCATACTCTTTCACTGAGAAATAAATCACCAGTTCCGTACACCCTTGGAGGGGAGCAACTACAAAATGTCGAGAGCGAAACGGACCTTGGAATCATTATGCAGCGGGACCTAGGCTGCTCTCGTCATTGCTGCAAGGCTGCAGGATCGGCAAACCGAAATCTAGGATTTCTTAGACGAGCCTTCGGACATTTTCACGCACAGATCCTGCCACGTTTGTTGACAGCCTATGTTCGTCCATCGCTGGAATACTCTGTCTGCGCATGGAGTCCATGGCTAAAGAAGGATATACAGCAACTGGAGCAACCTCAACGCAGAGCTACCAATTTTATTCGAGGTTTGTCCAGTACAGCATATGAGGAACGTCTGAGAAGATGTAATCTCTTTTCCCTAAAATACCGTCGTCTGCGGGGAGATCTGATTTTCACATTCCGTGCACTTACCGAAATCAATCATCCATGCAGGAATATGTTTATCTTGTCTCCTCTTGTCAATCACCGTGGACACAATCTCAAGCTCTCACACCAAATCAGCCGGTTAAATTGTCGCAGTAATTTTTTAACGCTTCGAATTACGCGAGTATGGAACGCACTGCCGGCAACCGTTGTAAACTCCCAATCAGTCTCAACCTTTAAACAACGCTTGGACACACATATGAAAGGGTATGTTTATTCTGCGTGACATTTTTTTCTTCTGTCTTCACACCGATTATAATGCGTTCCAAGTTTTCCACTCTTTCAGACTCACTATTTCCCGTGTCTGGAGTCGATCTCCTACCCGTACAAATGCCACAAGAATCCCGGAAAGGTCTAACACAACCCCGAAGCCTCCCTATTCTCAAGCTACCGCCTAGCGAACTCGGGAAGACGCAACTCCAAAGCGAGTGTGGCCCGCTATAAGGCCTCCCCGCACCCATACTGATTATACTGACCAATTTATTCCCTCGAACCCCACTCTGATGTTTTTTTTTAATCCTATTTTTTCGATCCACTGTAAACACATCCTGTGGTTATTTGAAGCTATGTGCTTATTTTACCATAAATATACTATTGAACTATTGAACTATTGACTC
>JACCGJ010013440.1:0-18334 GCA_013407085.1 Atriophallophorus winterbourni
GAGTGAGAAGCGATCTTTATCGATGTCTCACTGTGGGGGAGATCTTCGTTTATCATGATTGCCACTCCCCCTCCCGTAGCACCAGTATCCCTATCCTGACGATAGATGGCATACTTAGTTGATACAAATGACGGAACATGATCATCTGGTTTCAACCATGATTCGGAGATGGCAATTATGTCGACCTGGTTTTCCAGTGCAGCAAGCTGCAGCTCGCCCTATTTATTACGTATACTGCAAGCATTTGTGTACAGTACACGGGTATTTCTATTCTGCGCACATTTTAAACTAACTTTACTCGGGGTGGGAGCACCCCGTTTTTGAAACCGGAGAAGTTGGTAAGTGGCTAGACTGCCCTTGCGAACGAGCTTGCACCGGCCTAATAGCAGTTGTACATAGATTTTCCTCGTTCAGAAGCTTACTGAAAAGCGAGTTTTTCATGCGCTCGTATTCTACTGGCGGCCCATTTTGGAGTACATCTCCAATGACAACTACCGCAGATGACTTAAACATTTTATGGTGGCTAAGGTTGATCCCTTTTATGGGAGTTTTCAAGCCAGTCATGGGCGTTTTTGAACGTTTTCCATGAAAATGTGGTTGAGGCCCCTTATCTTGGACAACTTTGAATCGCCCATTTGTGTAGCGCTCAAGGTAAGCACTTTTTAAAAGAAGCGTATCCCTGTCCTGCTGGTTCATGAATTCTACCAAGATCGGACGAGCGCTATTTACAGTGGGGTTCCACCGGCCTACACGATGGACCCTTTTTACCTGGCAGTTAATTAGCCCTGCCATGCGCAAAATATCTTGAACCCTAGAACGGTCCATTTGGCGCCGGGATTTGCTTTCGCGAATCAGCGGCTCTTCCCTATTTAGTATGAGGAGAGTACGAGATGGCCTCGTTTCCGCCATTTTGTGGGGTGCAGCAAGCTCACTAACTTGCTCAGCTAAGGCATTTATTTGCCTTTCTAAAGCAACGTAGTTAGCTTGCTGTGTTATTACCGGACATTTACTGTTATCGACGGTTTTCTTTTTTGGGTTCTTTTTCCCCCTGTGTTGCTTTTTTTATTCTTATTGATGGTACTGCGGGCAGGGCCGGGTTTTGTTGACGGGGTTGTTCTTATTCTTACGACCTCGGCGTAGGACAACGGAGAACTCTTACTATTTGTCTCAACATTGTTTAAAATACTAGCGGAGGTCCTCAGGAATACTTCCCTGGCGTTTTTCTTACACTCCCAACATACCCATTCCATGAAACTAATTTTACAATAAGTTCATAATGCTTGGCAAGAATGCCAGAGCATTTTGGATGCGCCCATCTCTGGCACACATCACAAGCTATGCCTTTTACAACTTTCTTACCACATTCACTTGAAATGCAGGGATATGAAGCTTTAGGCATAGTTTGATTTTTTTAAAAATTCAAATAACAATGAATATATATGAAAATTTTCAAAAACGTAATAGGATATGTTGATTCTAGTTACGATGTGTATATAATGCGATAAATTGATTAACAATTTACAGCAAAAGTCAGAGAATAGCGATTTGGAAATAGATTATGTGTGAGAGCGTGGAAAATAGAACCAAGTTGAACGTACCAAGTTGCTGTACTAATTCATAAAAACAAATGATCATGAATGACTAGGTGTATACAAGAATATACATCATCATTATTATTAATATCATTATTATTTTTATCATTATTATTATTATTATTATTATTAATGTAAGTCTGTCAAAGCATTATACCTAGATTTCAGCAAGTCATTCGGTTGCGTACTAGAGATTAAGCTAGCAGAAAAAGTATACGGGGTAGTCTGCTTGCTTAGAAAAACGTCTTTTACAGGTAGGACATTCAGAGTTCGGGTACAATTTACGCCGTCGAACCCAAAATAAATTGATCTTTGGGGTACCCAAGGGTTTTGTACTTCGTCCTCATCTATTCCATGTTTTCATTAATGACATGTCGTCTTCATTGAAGTGCCCATGCTCCATTTTCACGGATGGTAGGAGGTACATTGGATCAATGGATGAAGATGCCTTGATTCAAACTCTTGTCAACACTGCGTGATAAGATTTCGGTCCAGATCTCGAGAAATTCCTTCGGCGATATTGCTGCACATTGTGTTTAATATTTAAGAGTATGGGTTGGGGATGGCTTCTAATGGAAAGACAAATGTGCTGATGCCACTCAGCATGTACTAAATGAAATTATTCGGTTGGAATCAGTGCTATCGAGCAGAAAACCTGATGTATTCATGGAGTTCGTTCGGCTGCATCTTGAATATTGTGTTTAGCAGTGATCTCCTGACTACAAGAAGGATTTACTTCAACCCGACAGCCTAATTCAATTCAATACAATTCAATTTTAATGGTCTAAGAAGCATATAGCTTGACAAAAACCACAGAATAATATGAGAATTACGAATAACATGGGTAGAAAAACGGGATTTGTTTGCTTACTGAGCAGTTCAGGAATCAAGTAAAAAATCCATTGGACAGAAACTGGTTTCAAAGTTCAAAGCTTTTATGGTGTAAAATATGTAGGTTCAAAGTTTGGATTGGTCAACATGAAATTGCCCAAATTCGATTTGAATATATCCAAGTTGGGTGAATGTGCAACATTACAAGGTAGGCAGTTCCAGGTAAAGCATACACGTACAGAATAAAAGTACCTTCGACAGTTTAATCTCGAGTCGGGAATATGTACTGTATAGTCGTGACTCTGGCTGGTTCTGAGTGGTAGTCGCGTGAATAGTTGATTTAGGGGATGGTTGGGGGTATGCAGTATATTGAACATAAGTATCAAATCACCTCTAAGACGGCGGTAGCAAAAGTCGAATAGATTGAGACTTGCAATACGATCGTCGTATTGTTTGTGCTTCAAACCGCATACGAGCTTGGTGGTCCGATGATATATTCTCTGCAAGAGGCTGATGTTTTTCTGTAGCCTGGGTGACCAAGCCTGAACCGCATACTCCATGGTTGGCCTCAAGTACATATTAATCATTCGATGAACCGTTTGCTTAGTGAAACTCCCGAACACGCGTTTTAGCAGTAGCAGTACTCGTGAAGTCTTTTCATAGACAGCTGTGACGTTATGTGACGGTTTCAAAGTGCTGCTCACCCACACACCCAAGTCCTTCTCCTTGTCAGTGCTTTCAAGAATATGGGAACCAAGGGTGTAGGAGTACTCGAAATGTCTTTCAACAGTCAATACCTTGCATTTTCTGACATTGAAAGGTAGTTCATTTCTAACTGACCAGTCTTGTAAGGCATCGAGGTCCAGCTGAAGCTCTCTGCAATCCTCAGTTGTACGTACTTGTGTCCACAGCTTGATGTCATCCGCAAATAACAAGATTTTGCAGCGAACAAGTTTAGGTAAGTCGTTGACATACATCAGGAAAAGAAGTGGTCCAAGCACTGATCCCTGCGGCACCCCACTCGTTACTGCAATAAGTCGTGACAAAGCACCATCAACCCTTACTCGACTGACACGGTCGCGGAGATAATCCTCAAACCAGGCTAATAATAAACCCTTGATTCCACTTAGCTCCATCTTTTATAGTAACAGACTGTGGTTGACACGATCGAATGCTTTTGACATATCAAGATAACAAGCGTGTACTGTGAGACCTTTGTCTACAGCTTGTGTCCAGTCATCGAGGGCGAGCAGAAGGTTTGAAAGGCAAGAGTGTCTTTTTCTGAAGCCATGTTGTTCGACTGCGAGCAAGCAATTGTCTTCCAGATGTTTTGTAACGCTGTTTGCTACCAGGCGCTCCATCACTTTAGAGATCACCGGTAGTAGTGTAAATGGCCGATAGTTGGATACTTCGGAACGCTTTCCTCCTTTGTGGATGGGGGTAATGATGTCATTCTTTTCCAATCACAGGGAACGAAACTTTGGGTTAAAGAGAGGTTAAACAAGTAGGTGAGGGGCGTACACAAAGTATAAGCACATTTTTTAAAAATCAACGGGGTAATTTTGTCAGCTCCGGGAGATTTTCTCGTGTTTAGATTTAGCAATGTGCGGAAGATACCCACCGAGGTAATAGTTAGTTGTTGTAAAACATTTTCGGGTGAGATGACGGGAGTTAACGGACAGGTGAGAGTGTTTCGTGGGTTAAAGACAGTGGAGAAGAAATGGGCTAGAACTTCGGCAGATTGCGATGCTGTGGTTGTTGTTCCATCACGTGTCTTTAGAGTGGCAACTCCTGGTTCCACCCTTGACCGGTTATTCATGATCTTGTAGAGAATTTTGGGGTATGATTCCATTTTGTTAAGTAAATGATTTCGATAATTCAGTTTGTCATCAACAACAAGTTTAATTACCATATTTCTCAGCAGACGGATTGTCTCCCAACTCTTAACAGTGGTATCATGACGATGAGCCCGCCATGCAGCATTTTGCAAGGTCAACCATTTTCGTTTTCGGCTTCTCAGCTTAAATGTATATCCATTTATTGCACCTTTTGAACAAAATGAGAGTGCATTGCAACGGCAAATTGAAGTTCGTTTATCAACTACTGCCACTGATCGTGCACGTTGTCGGACTTAGGACCCGGGCATGTGGCGTTCTAAGGAGTAGTTTTAGGTTGGCAAAAGTCAATTTTTCTAATTACCTTGTTGATGTCACTTGTTCTGATTGCCTGGCAAATATAATAAAACGTAATAACTAAGTGGTCACTGAGTCCTAACGGAACTTCATAAGTGAGACTTTCAATTACGTGCTCTTTATTTTTCAGTATCAAGTCCAAGATAGACGGCGTATAGGTACCACGAAATCGGGTATTATTGAAAATATGGTTGTATAGTGGAATTTCTTTCAGCAACTGTTGATATAAAGCATTTAAGGAATTTTTGGATGAATCGAATTTCCCTTGAAGTTCGGCAGATTGAAGTCTCCGATCAGAAGAAGTCTGCCGCGGTATCTGGTAGCCGCTAAGCGTATATTTGCAAGTAATGCTGTATTGTAGGCTTCGTCGGCTGAGGGCTAATATAAAATCACACTAACTATGCATTTTCCCCTGCTGTTACAATAAGCGAACACTATAATGTGTCTTTCAGTTGTAAGTCGTCATCAGTGATCTCTTGGTAGAGCAGTCTCGTAATGTGGTAAAGCGCAACACCACCTCCTCGAGTTAGGCGATCGCGACGAAGTAGATACATACCATCAATGGCAACTTCATTGTCTGTTAAAGTTGGATGAAATCATGTCTCAGTTACGGCAATCACGTCTGATGAGTGTGTGGTAGTTAGTGCAGTCAGTTCGTGTAGTTTGTTTGTCAAGCATTGGACATTCGTATACAAAAATTTGACAGTCGATGTTGACAGCAAAGAGGGTTCATAACATAAAATTATTGGGATGGCTCGGCCTGAGTCGGTAGGTAAGCAATTTTCCTCGCCGACTCCCGTTGAGTCGGCCGAATTCCGTTTTTTTCACTCTGTTCAGGATTTAGACTTTCGGTGTCATCCATGTTATCAGTAGTTTTGAAACGTCTAGGAATAAATTTAATCTCTCGCGGCAATTTGTATCGAAATTGTTTCAAATTTTTAAGAACGCCATCAGCCATACTCTCTGTCAGCAGAGTCAGTTTTAGAGGGCGCAGAGCTTTACCTTCGTATTTCGGTGATGTCAGGATCTTAAAGGTATTGATAACAGTCGTCTTATTCGTTTGGATAGCGTCACTTGTACATTTTCATTATTGTATATCGTGGTTGAAGTTACACTTTGTATCTGGACTATCAGCATCTTCAGGTACGTTCAGTATTATAAGACTACGACTGTCGAGGTAGTTTACTTCCCCAGTTGTTGGATCCTTTCACCTTCCAATATCTATTTGTAATATTTCATGTGAATTGTGTATTCCAAACACTCCTATTTTTTCTTGTTTCCTACTGCACTTTTGTTTTAATCTTTCTTTTTGTGTAATTGACTCCATTTTGACCGCGCTATTTTTGGTTTGGACTCATGTGCGTAACGTGATACGTGATCGATACTGTTCTTGATATTGACCCGGATCTAACCCGGTTAACCCATTAATTGAGGTATGTTTTTCCGTTATTTTGATTGCCTCAATATAGTACCGCTTTTGTTGACAAATCCGCTTTGGGTTCTAAAATACCTGGGATTTTGCGCGTAACTCCATATTGGGGAATTTCCTTGATTCTCAATAAGAATCAACAGTACTCAATTACCTTTATTGCGTGGACAATCCTTCGATCATCGCTGGATTTTTGGCTCTACATTTGGTTCACACGACGGAGAATATCATCTTCAAATATGCCTAGAACGAGGACTGGCAAGTCGTCTAACGAATTCGATGACGTTATTTTAAACCCCGATCCCGTTTTTGAACTTTCTACTATGTTTAATAATTCTCCTGATAAATCCCTGCATACTCCCATAAGTATACCTTCCTCGAACGATAATTTTAATAATTTGCCTTTAAACTCTGCTATTTTAACTTTACCTGTTCAGCACCGTCCTCCTAGCTTAGGTGATGGTAAAGGTGTTGAATCTAGAGCGTTTGATGATCATAAGGAACGCCGTCGAAAATTGGCTAAAGAAATATACGAGGATGAAATAGCCATTAAATTGAAGGAGCTGGATATTTGTAGACAGCCTAGAGGCGAAGCGGAATATGATGCACGATTTCGATTCTTTCGATGATATCAAAGGCGATAATGAAATCGACCCGATCCTAATGCGTAAGCATGCTCCAAGTCCATTGCACTCATCTAAATCCGGGAACGAATGTCCTGTTTTGAGTAACGCAGCGTTACGTGAGATGCCGATTAACGCATCTGGTTCGACGCGGTATTGTGACATGCGTGGAGATGGATTACCTAGGATAGACATAGATAAGTTCGATGGTAATCCGATGGAATTCTGCAAATTCGTCAAAGCCTTTTGAGATGACCATCGAAGACCGCGTTTCTAATGATAACCGCAAATTAATGTATTTATTACATTACTGCAGTGGTTCTGCAAAGGACGCTATTGAACATTGTGTTTACCTCCCGGATAGTGAAGGATATTGTCAAGCCCGACACATCCTTAAGACGGAATTCGGTCGCCCACATGATATCGTCCAGTCATTTTTGAAAGAGATTCTCAATGGCGACATCATTAATCAGAATGACATCGGTTCGCTTCGGAACCTGACACGCAGACTGTGCAATCGCGAGCTTGCTCTTGGACAGTTGAATCGCTTGAGCGAACTAAACAATACGACAAATTTGAAGTTAATTGTCGAACGCTTATCCAAACATTTGCGTTACAAGTGGGCTGAGTGCGTTGATGAAATCATTCGATTTGACGGAGAGCCCACCTTTGAGGACTTAGTTCGTTTCTTGGAGAGACAAGTCTCAATGGCTACTAGCTGTTTCGGTGCTTTAGCTAGTGGGCGTGAAGCGAAAGCTGGTCCACTGACACATGCGAATACTCGAAGAATTCGATTGAATGTCACTTCAACAACTGAGTCATCGCGATGCCCACAGTGCTCCACGACACATGCGTTACAAAATTGTACATCGTTCGGCAGTCTGTCTTATGCTGAAAGGATTAACAGACTTAAAATGTCTGAACTCTGCTTCAACTGCTTTCAAGCAAACCACATAGCAGCTGACTGCAGACAAGCTTCTGGATGTGGGAAAGATGGTTGTAAGGGTAAGCATCACCTGCTCTTACATCGTACCGTTCAGCGTGAATACGCAATGAAGATTAATTCAACAAGCACTCAAAGATGTAGCAGTTTCTTGTCCATCATTGCAGTGAGGGTGGTAGGTCCGAACGTAGTAGTTCTCACGAATGAACTTCTGGATAACGGGTCGGATGCGACATTGGTGACAGCCGACTTAGCCGAGGAATTAGGGCTGTCAGGTGCGCCAGCCTATGTTGACGTTGCCTCAGTGCATGGTAAACGCAAGCAGAAAACTGCCATCACGTCATTTGTCATTCAATCTCTGTATGATGGCACCAAATTTGATGTTGATCAAGCGTACGTGATGGATTCTCTTCCCGTTAAAAAGGTGACAATTCCCGACGAATCATTATTGTCGCAATTGAGTCAATTATCAGACGTCAAGTTAACTCGCATTCCGGATAAAACGGTTCGTATTTTATTGGGAGTTAATGTTCCGGAAGTACACTGGGTATTACAGCAGCGGCTCGGTAAGCCAAAACAACCATTCGCACATTTAACACCATTGGGATGGACAATTATTGGTCCCACGTCGACAGTCGGCAATAGAGCGTCGATAAATTGCCTCAACACCCAAAGAGACATAAACGAGGATATTTTGAAATTGTTTGAAAGTGAATTTTCCGAGAATCGCGATCGCAGTACACTGTCCATGTCCATACAAGATAAAAATATAATATCGAAAGTCAACGTGATTGTTAAGAGTGCTTGTTTATCTGGTTCCGGTTCGAAACGTAATGCTACGTCGAGTTCTGATTCGAGGGACGATGATGTTCCAGTGGTTGCTGCCGGAAATGCAAAGGTTGCAGCGTTGTCCGCGAAAGCGACGCCCTCGTTAGCCGAAGACTCTCCGTTAACTGGCGCCGCTGGATCGAAGCGTGCTGCCGCGTCCAGTTCGGACTCTGATTCGAGTGACGATGATGTTGCTGTTTCCTGTGTGAAAGCAATGTCTTCAGCATCGCCGGCGAATTCGAAGAAAGCGGGTCTTCTGTCTCCGGTTGTTGTCGGTACCAAGCGTCTATCTTCATCTGGTCCTGATTTAACTAACAGCATTACAGGAGTGGTTTTGCTGTCGGTGACTATGTTCTCTGCCAGAACGAGAATGCATCGCGCGGTTCGTGGAAAAGGGCTATCATATCGGACGCAGACGGACATTTGCGTAAAGTATTGCATCGCATTGCAGATGGAAGGCCTAAATGAGATATACGCCGAGTATGGTTTTTGGAAGGTGATAATAGTTAGAAAGCCAAGGTGGCTTTGGGGGGCGGTGTTGGATCCTTTCACCTTCCAATATCTATTTGTAATATTTCATGTGAATTGTGAAATCCAAACACTCCTATTTTTCTTGTTTCCTACTGCACTTTTGTTTTACTCTTTCTTTTTGTGTAATTGACTCCATTTTGACCGCGCTATTTTTGGTTTGGACTCGTGTGCGTAACGTGATACGTGCTCGATACTGTTTTTGATATTGACCCGGATCTAACCCAATAATTGAGGTATGTTTTTCCGTTATTTTGATTGCCTCAATATAGTACCGCTTTTGTTGACAAATCCGCTTTGGGTTCTAAAATACCTGGGATTTTGCGCGTAACTCCATATTGGGGAATTTCCTTGATTCTCAATAAGAATCAACACCAGTGTTCCTATTTACTGCAGATTTTGCCCGTTCTGACCAGGGTATATCAACAAATATAGTTTGTGTGTTTTCTTCACCGTCTCGTAACAAGTATGCAGATTAAAGTACATCTTCCAGTTTTTTTTCCTTTTGCAACACTGCCTTGAGCAATCTTGGTTTATCTTGGTGCGGCGCTTTGTTTTTAAACGCATCCTAGTGCACAGTCCCGACCATTTGGTTAAATCGTGCTGCTGTCTATTCGAGAATAGTGTCTCAGTTGCCTCAGGCACATTAGTACAGATAATGCTGAGCGAACCCCGTTTTGAAGATGGTTTCTTAAACACAACATTTGAGAAGGACGGCTTTAGTTTTGACTCCGTTGTATCCATCTCTTTGGTGTCTTGTTGCAATATTTTGCAATATTTAGGGGTACTAGTAGTGTTTAGAGATGAATTGGAGTGTTTCGGATACTTTGTTGTCCGTTTCATCAGTAACTCTATTGAATTTCTCATTTTGGCAAACTTGTTTTCCAGGTGTGCCAGTCTACTCTCCATTTGATTAGGGTCTTTCCCTGCAGTAAATTCTTTAGTGTTATGAAGGACGTCTTTATTCGAATGTCTACAGCTTGTACAAACAAAACAAATGGATGGGTGTTTCTCATTGTTTACAAGCCTCACGCAATCATCAGTTAAATTCTCGTCACATGACGCGTGTTGGTGGAACCCCTAAAAAGTACATTTAACCGAAACATTATCAACGCTTACCGGAGCTAAACACGTGATGCAGAGGTCACGACCATTCCGTGTCGCCGTTGCGTAAATACTTTTCACGGTCACAGGTAGATCGACTTTTTTATTGGTCTGGACAGTGGATCTAGTGACACGTTCGCACATAATTGTGGGTTGTATAGGGCTCGCCGGCTGATCGATAATGGGTGTTTTGTCAGTTGAGTGAATTGACTGTGTTCTTTAGCGTGATTTCGGAATTGAACAGTTAATCCGCGATAATTCGTAAACCACAGAAGATAGAACACAAAATAAGGTATCGAAACATGTAGCTCAATGTGGTCTTTGCAATTATTGCAAAATCCGTAGGATAGCTGGTACTGGGAAAAACTTTGTGCGCGTGAACAAAATGTTCTTCTCCCATCAAACTAGTAACTTTACTGTAAGCTGACTTGCACGATCGAAAAGTATGACATCCAATAGATATCGTTAATATCGTGTAATACTCAGAATTTTTTAAATGGTATAAATCTGTGTAGATGCAACGAAGTTATGATCAAAATTGTCAAAGCTACGAAAAATACGTCCGCACAGTAGCGACACTTATTGACTTACAGTGTCTCGATACTCACATGATTGAGTGTCAACGAGATAAAACTTTAATCTGCATACATGAAGTCTCTTGATCATTTATCCTTTACGTGCCGTCGTTTTAAAGGAGACTGAATTGAAACTGCCAAGATCCTAAAGGGTTTAGGTAGCGTTCCAAAGAACGACTTCTTTATCTTAAGTCCCTAACTTGGCACCTGGCCCATTAATTTAAACATGTTAAGAAGCAAAGTCAGCTAGAATCTGTATCGATTTATACATACTTATGTTCGCATTATTTTTATCCATTAATCTAGAAATTATCGTTTTGTTCCGATAATCGATATTGCCACATCGATCTATCGATTTCTTCTTGTTCTCATCCCTCAATGATTATTGATCTTCTGTTCGTTGAATGATTTGTTGTTGCTCATCTTTGGTATCGCATTCTGTAAATACTCATTAATTAACAATATACTTTAGTCCGCGAGTTTCATGGTTCTGCTATTGTTCCTGGTGCTGCACCGCTGGTTGTTCGCGAATCGAGACGGTTAACGGCCATACTAACGTGTCACCGCATTTTCTAGCTTTACGAATTATTCGTCCATGATTGACGTGACACTGGATTTTTGAAGTTGAATTAATTTGTATGTGTGGATAATTGCACCGGACACTAAATCTTCACTTTCCGTGAGTTCGTCCCTTCGTCTTGCATTCATTCTTACATTTCTTGTTACGACCTGCACTTATCCACTACATAATTGGTGAGCCCGACCTATCACATTTTTCTGCGCTCAGAACTTCTTTTTTCATAATTTTGTCATAATGTCGTTTGAACCTACTGACACGTCCGATTCTCTATTGAACGTTATTGGAGGCACCACCCCAAATTTTGATCCAGCTCACCCACATATTTGGTATATTGAGATCGAGGGTATGTTTCGTTTTAGAACGATTACTAAACAATGAACTATGTTTTCTTTCGTGCAATCTCAGCTACCCTCATTTGTTGAGAAAGAAGTTCTAGATGTTTTGATCCGATACCCGGAAGTTCGCCCTATGACACCCTGAAAGCTGCCGTTATTAAACTCATTATGGCTTCTGACTAAGGGAGGTTATAACAATTGCTAGCCGGTGTAGATCTCGGAGACAGTACTCCGTCACAGCTTGTGCGACACATGCGTTTCCTTGTGGGTAACACAAAGTTGGACGATTCCGTATTGCAGCAACTCTGTTTGAATTGTTTACCACCCAGTACCAACGCTTTCCTTGCCGTGTCTGTCAAAAAAGTTTGTCTAGACACTCTGGCTGAACTCGCCGACAAAATTCACGAAAATTGGGAGAAACCAATGTTAACCAGGAAGCCTAAGGGAGTTACGATTGAAAGCTAGAAACCTCCATAGCAACGTTGACGAAAGAGCTTTCATCATTACAGCTCACAATTTCTAACATGGAACGTTAAAATTCTCCCGATTTCTACGTCGCCATCGATCCAGAATTAGAAGCCATTCTCGTCCTCGCGATGCTTGTTATTATCATCGCCGCTCAATGTTCGTGAATCGAAAGGCCAAAATTAACGTGTCACCGCATCTTCTAGCTTTACGGATTATTCGTCCTTGATTGACTTGACACTGGAGTTTTGAAGTTGAATTAATTTGTATATGTGGATAATTGCACCGGACACTAAATCTTCACTTTCCGTGAGTTCGTCCTGCATTCATTGTAGCATTTCCGGTTATATTCTCTCTGGTTACGTTACCATGGACAATGAATGTCTACCTTCGCCTTACGATGGAGTATGAGGTGGAGGTATGGGCTCCTTGGCTGCGAAAAGACATTGTTCTCTTCGATAAAATCTATCATAGAGCAACAAAGTTAGTAATGGGTCTTCGCAATGTTCCGTACACTGGAAGATTGCGACGTCTGGGTCTATGCGACTTCACCCAAAGGCGGATACGACGCGATATTATTCTGACATATTCAATTGTGTCTACCGAAGGCCATCCACTAAAACACGTGCTCGATGTGTGTGATAGAAAAGTGACACGCGGACATACCTTATCCCTTTATGATTCAAGTTCCCGTATTGATTGTCGGCGCCAATTTTTCGCCGTACGTGCAATATTTCTTTGGAATTCCCTACCCCAACATGCGGTGGACTCTCCTTGCCTGGCGGCGTTCAAAGCGAAATTGGACTTACATATGCAAAAGAATAACATTCGTGAGCCTTACATGTGATATTCACTATTGCTTTTATACTATTGTATTTTTCACGTTTTTCTTCATACCGTAATCCTGTGGTGTTGTAAAGTATTAACTTTTTCAACCATAAATCCTTGAATCCTTGAATCTGGCACTTATCCACTACAATTCCAGGCAACACTTTTTCAGCCTTTTGGTAGTAATCTTCTGGAACGTTGTTCCAGAAGAACTTGTATCCTGTAGATCCGTCTGGAGTTTCAAACTGGGTTTGGACCTCATATGGGGTGAGTTATTTCCTGAATACTCTACCTAAGCTTAGGTAGCGTTATCGCTAGGGTTTATGTTTTGTATACACAATTCTACTTCGGCTGACCTCTTACTGTGCTGGTGAAGAGAAACTGCTTTTATTCCAGCAAAGGTTATAACCCGGTTTTCCGTAATTACAATCCGGATAAAATCTTGGCGTCGTCATCATCAAACATTTCAAACAGCCAATCAAAAAAGATCGTTTTGACAGTGGTGGGTGCCTCTCTGCAGCTTTCAACCCAAATAAATTTTGAACGCTCGATTGGCTCGTTAACCACTTACTGTTCTGTGCAACTGAACTGAAATTCAAAGTATATTAATTGACCTTGGTAACTAGTCAAACAAAATCTTCAGCATTGTACATGGAAGAGCATACAGAAAATAGAATCCGAAATAGACAAGATAGGGATTACAATCACTGACGCTACACAGTACTACAGAGATTATAATGGTGATGAATGCATAATCAAAATTTTCGAATCGTGTGATAAAACTGGAGGTCGATGCGTTCTTTTAAATTATTTATTGATGTGGCAGAACTACCGAAATAGGTATGCGTTCCAAGCAGGAGCCATCCGGATAGGCAAATGAGTGTCTGCGGCAGTCCAATCTACTGTGGTTGAGTTGCTAAACTCAGGTGATTCACAAATTTCTCGAGTGGGAACCATTTTCCTGCATAGCCTAAATGGCCTCGTAGAGTAGAAACAAGTCATTCAAGGTCAACGTGGATTTCGCTCCGTCATTTTAATAACATTTTGTTTAAGTTTAGGTTTTCATCTCCATTACTGACAATGGTTCTCCGTGGCCAAAAACTGTTCGTCGTAACTCTTCAACTTACATCAAATCACCCATCTCTTAAAAAATCTCAGGAACCTAAGCTCAACGGGACTTTGCCGTTTGCGGTGAAACCGGATGTTTAACTTACGGTCGTCGGCTTAGAAGGAATAGAATGCAAGCCTTTGTTGTACCTGGTTTCATTCTGGTTGCTCAGGTTTGGCGCCTGCTGATTTTATTGCCCACCAAAATAATTCAACTATGCTCTGGTTTTGCAAAGCCTGTACAAACAACTCCATTGTTCGTTTTCTGCATAAACTGTTAGATCAACAATCGAAAAAATAGCATCCCTTAAAAAGCGACTGAGCCAATAAGAGGGAATAAATGTTTCTTCTTCAAATTCTCAACCGTTGCAGATTAAAAAACTCGCACCTCATCCCGTTCCCACATTCGCGTTGTTAGTCGCGGGAAACTCACCAGCAACCAAAAGTGATGTTCCTCTTTCTACAGAGAAATTCACTAAAGTGATGTCATCAACTAAGATGCCAGTTGCTTCTAAGAATTTCCCTAATCAGTCTGATTCATTGACAATAATTTGCTCTAATGTACCGGAAACTACGACTCCCTGCTTTGAAACTCGTCAGCAAGCTGACACACAGCAATGGCGTGCTTTATGCGATACCCTTCACGTGTCTGCTGATCCAGTAAGTTTAGTACGTTTGTCACGTCACCCGAACTCACCTCATTTTGGCGAACCGAGACTGCTAAGAGTAAAGCTCAACGCAATGGAAGATATCGAAAATGTCTCGCTTGCCGCTCACACCTTGAACCGGGGGTTAACTGCAATTCGTATACATCCGGACATTCCCTGGAGTGAACGCCGACTAAAAAAGCAGCCGTCGTATAATTGGAAAGAAGCAAGTGACGAAAAAGTATCTTTCTCTATGGCGTTCCGGAACTCGTCGATGACGATGCCGCTAAATCTGCGACCCACGACTGTGTTCAGTGCCGTTTTATTCAGTCGCGAAGCAGAATTTCCGGTACTCTTACTACTGCCGTCAAACGCTTACCGAATTCGCTCGGTTACAAGGGCCAGGGTTCAAGGATATTGAAAATTACTTTCATTCTGAAGATATGGTTCACACTGCTCTACAGGCGTGGTACCAATTTAAACACCTAGACCCAGCTGAAATTCGCTTGCGAGTGGCTACTGACAAGCCTAAACCCAAGTATCCTCTAAACACAGCGGTACCCCTCCTTTTCTGACGTATCTGCACCATTCTCAAAAAACCTCCAACAGCCGACTACTTCAGAGTCGGCACAATAATTTCCCACGATGCGGATCCCTGTCTATCAAGAGAAAGTCTGAATTGTTTATACACAAACGCTCAAGGTCTCATCAGCAAACTCCCAGAATTGCGTACTCGGCATGCTTCTCACCCCTTTGATCTCATTGCTATTACGGGGACTTGGTTGTCGGATTCTGTAACAGACGCGGAAATTTCACTCACTGGAATGTCAGTCATTCGTAACGATCGTCCAACCAAAGGCGGCGGGGTTCTCTTATATTTTGCATCCTCATTTATTTGTGAACCTCTATCTCATCACTGCTTAGCTCTTGTAGACTCACTTTGGTGTCGTATTCATCTCAAAAAGCAGGATTATGTTCTCCTGGGTGTCGTTTACCGCCCTCCGCAAAACGATCCTGATGCTGATAGGAAACTTATTGAGTCCATGCGACATGCTTTATCTTTAAAATACAGTCATGTATTACTGATTAGAGACTTTAATTCGCCTAGTTTATCAACAATACATGCAAGTGATTTCTTTGCAACGAAACTTGATGGACTTATATCAACTCACCCGCTATATAACCATGTGCGCGAACCTACAAGATTCCCTGGAGGAAATGTACCTTCTCTTCTGGATTTGCTGCTAACCAATGAAGAGCTGATGATTTATGAAACACACATTGAACCACCGCTTGGAAAAAGTGATCATGTAGTCCAAACGTTCTGTTACACTTGTTATGCGTGCTATCCAGTTCAAACGTCTGCTAAAATCAAGACTGTAACAAATTATAATACTTTTCGACACATCATGTCAGCTAACACTTTTGATTTTTTGCTTAATGACACTCCTACAGCGACTTGGACTGAATTTGTAACAAGATGGCACTTGCTTCTGAGCCATTCTTCTGTGGCTAAGACAATTCCCTTACAATCGAAACCTCACAATTCTTTCGTACGCAGTAGAACACGCAAATGGATGTGTTATAGAAACGCTGCATGGAATCGCTTCAAAGTGAGTCAATTGCTATCCGATTGGGAGTGTTACCGACATTTTCGTAATTATTGTACTACTGTGATGAGGATATAGATGTATACGTTCACAGAAGTAAAGAGACAAAGGCCCGTTAGAAAGGCTTTAATCTTCTAAAACTGGATTACAGGAGCTGTAACAAAAAAAGGAGAGACGTGAGATATATATACGAGAAAAAGGTGAGTTAATGAATCACTACATTCTTCCCCGCTGCAAAATGAACATGTTGCTGAACACTATGCCTCTCGATTTCGAAGGGAATATGGATGAAGTCTCTGCTGGCTCTCTTTTAAAAGTTCGTATGTTGAAGGAGTTCTGACGTTTGATTCATCCTCGTGAAAAATCGTTGAATGGTCATCTTCGTCGGTATTGTCATTGTGAGAGACAAAGTCAGTCTGCATTTCATTTGATTGTTCATCACCACGTGGGGCCAAATGTCGCAAGGAGACCGTTTGTTCTTTGCCATTACGGAGGCGCACATATGCATACCGTGGATTACATTCCAAAACTTCTACTTCATCAACTGAAGGAATGTACTTCGAAGGACGAGCAAACGTTTTTAAAAAGAACGGTAGTTCCTGGTGAAAGCCAACTGGGAATGGACGTTCCTGTTGCGGCTCTTCGATTGAAACTCATAAAACGTTCGTGAGGAGTTACGTTTGTAGCAGTACATAACAACGAACGGACAGAGTGCAACGTCTCGAGAAGTACGAATTCCCAGGTGTCTAGGGACAAATGATTCGATTTTAAGGTTAACACCGAGAGATGTGACATAGTTCGTGAATGTATAGAACCAGTGCTTCCACTGTTTACCGGCATTAGAAGAACTTGGATCCACGTCGAAACGCTCAGGTCGGAGTGCTTTGTCCATTAGAAGATTAAATTGTGATGAGGATATAGATGTATACGTTCACAGAAGTAAAGAGACAAAGGCCCGTTAGAAAGGCTTCAATCTTCTAAAACTGGAGTACAGGAGCTGTAACAGAAAAGGAGAGACGTGAGATATATATACGAGAAAAGGTGAGTTAATGAATCACTACAACTACACTGGTACGCCAAGACAAGCTGCACCACCAGACTTTCCTTGCAAACCGGTTTGCGTGTAACCCAAATTCACTATATAAGTATGTCAACGAGCAGCAACAGGTTCGCTGTGGTATCCCGCCACTACAAACTGATAGAGGTCCGACCACAAGTGTGAAGGAGGCCGCAAATGCCTTGAGAGCGCATTTCATGCCAATCTTCCGCAATTCGGCAAAAGAGTTACCGCTATTTTTGCAGCCTGATCTTCCCTTCCATATTTCATCGGTTACATTTACTGCTACCCGAGTAAGAAAGCAGATATTGCTGCTTCGTGCAAATTCTTCTGCAGGAATCGATCAAATCACGCCAAAGGCGGTACAAGCAGTCGCTGATGCCATTTCTGAACCTCTTGCGTTGTATTTTCAGCGCTTATTAGACACGGTTGCAGTGCCAGACGGTTGGCAGGAAGGAATAATAACTCCAATATTCAAAGGAGGTAACCGCAGTGACGCAGGGAATTATCGGCCAGTTACATTAACTCCGGTGCTGTCCAAAATTATGGAGTCGATCATTGCAGAAGATATAATGAGCGCATTCGAATTCTCGGGTCTGATCACTAATGAGCAGCATGGATTTCGCCGTGGTCATTCATGCACTTCAAATTTACTCCTAGCTAGAGACAGTTGGACCAGATCAGTCAACCATGGATACGGAGTGGACGTTATCTACCTTGATTTTTCTAAGGCTTTTGACAGAGTTCATCACGCGGTACTTATTCACAAGCTACGTACTCTTGGAATTGGCCCTCCACTCTTGACATGGATAGCTGCATTTCTGTCCTCCAGGACTCTTCGTGTGCGGGTGCGTGAGACGCTTTCCGAGACCTTCCCTACTGAATATGGAGTACCCCAAGGATCGGTTCTTGGACCAAGACTTTTTCTTTTATTCGTCAATGACATCGGCAAAGAAGTGACATCCCCAGT
Organism: Atriophallophorus winterbourni; assembly: GCA_013407085.1. Classification (NCBI taxonomy): domain Eukaryota; kingdom Metazoa; phylum Platyhelminthes; class Trematoda; order Plagiorchiida; family Microphallidae; genus Atriophallophorus; species Atriophallophorus winterbourni. The sequence continues at coordinate 18,245 of JACCGJ010013440.1, forward strand.
TCTAATGTTTGCTGATGACATCAAAATATGGCGCGAGCTTTCTTGCCCAAACGCTATTAGCGACTTGCAGTCTAATTTAAATTCCCTTTA
>JACCGJ010013441.1:0-55826 GCA_013407085.1 Atriophallophorus winterbourni
TTTGTCAACGTTCTTGTTCCCGTATTTTCAAGCTAGATTCTGATGTGATTCGGTTTTAAGACAATCGTATCACGTCAGTTTTTACTGGTCTGTGGTTCGAGAAGCATTCGAAGTGATTTTGTCCTTGGGGGCTTCAATGAGTTCTGTTTTAGTCGGGTCTGTTTCATGGAGGATTTCTACACGTGTGTTTGTTTTTCACTCTCATGCATCGTTGTCTCATCAGGTTTGTTTTTGATTGATTGATTGCCTTCGTTACTGATTTAAGAGCGTCAATGTTCAGAATTATCTGTATTATTTCACCATCTTCCTAATTTTCCTGTATAGCGACATGACCTAGCCGACGTAGGGGAACACGCTTCGAGACCAGCAGCATTATAGAACCACGTGCATTTGTTAGTTTAAGGATGTGAGGGATGCTCGGTAAATAGAAAGTGTTCCGTTTCTGATACACACTAGGAGGAAAATGGACCACTGATCCTGGTCATTCCCACGAGACGTGACACACTGTAGGCGTAGTATAGGCTGATTAGCGATAAGGTCAAATCAGTGGTGGTGGGTTGATTACTACTTAATCATGTTCCCTGTCCTGACTATCTCCCTTGGTCTGACGAAGCTTCTGTGCCAGAAGTGAAACGTTACCCAAAAACTGGTCTAGCCGATTGTACTCACATTTCTTTGCGTTGTTCCGTTTCTGTTCGTTCCTTGCGTGGTTGATCTAGGTTGCGCTGCCAAATAGTGAAACATTTAGCATACCACAGTCAACAAATCAGGCTCTACGTGACGATCACCAGCTTGATCCTCACGATGCTGCTTTTCTCCTGTTTGTGTCTGCGACAGTTTATTTTCTATTCTCTCTGTTAGGTCGATCACACCGTCGTCATGTATTTGCTGGACCCGAATGGCAAATTTTCCACATACTACGGTCAGGTGAAACCGGTTGGTGAAATCACGCGGGACATTTTGAGCAAAATGGCCGAGTTTGAACGATAAATCGCTGCTGTACATTGAACGCCAATTTGTAATTTTTCCACCGCATTTTGAACCAATCGAATTAGAATCTTCAACCTTGCATCTTTCGTTTTTTTACACGAAACATGTGTTTAAAGGTTTCTGTTTCCGTATCATTTTTAAGACTCAGCGGATGGGGATTCGCAGTTAGTGCTGCTAAAGAATCTCTGCTCCCGACAAACGTTTATATGGCTCATGAGGCTCATGAGTTAGCCGCATCTGGGTTTGTCAACCTTCCTTGCAACTTTGGTCCGTTTTCCACTTTTTCGTTTCAGTAAACGAACTGCCATCTGTACAAGGTTTCGCTTCAATCTGCTTTATGGTATGATATGATGGCATGAAAGCACAAGCCTGATCCAGGCAAAGTGCCGTACAGTCAGAGACTGCAGGTGGGCTACGATACTGTCAGGTTGCCCAGGCCTAGACAGATATGAGGGGGGAATAGAAATGGGAGTGAGACTCCAGCGTGTTTCAGCATGCAGCTAACAATTTCAGTAGACAAAACCCGAGGGCATACTACTTGCGTCTGGACAGTTTACGGCAGATATTTAGCACAGGATGATGTGCATTTGCGATTAAGATGTCTCTAGTTCTTCGGAACTGTGGTTTCATAGAGTACATAGCGGCTGTTATGCAACGGTATGATTTTGTTTTCTTGGTAACTTTCATCTAGCTCTGTCTGTAGATATAACGGCATGCGCCGACGTGAGATCGCGGGGCTTCTGGACATTGTATTGTAGAAGTAGTAAAGTAGGGCTGAACAACTGATTAATAAATGCTTTTCATTTAATGATTGACGAATGTCTGTCACAAGTCTGTAGCCAGGCAGTGCTTAATGGTTATAGACTGCATATGACCTACCCAGCCCTAGACCGATGTAAGTAACTGATAGTGATGATAATGCCAGCAAGAACCCAGCGTGTTTGCCGATGCAGCTCATTGCCGGTGGCAAATCAATTTAGCATGGTATTACCTGCACTGTACAAAAGTTCTGCGCGGTTGTATGTCCGTATTGCTGGGTAAATCTGTTGCAATGGCTTTTTTCTTGAACGCAGCTCGCACTAGCCATCATACAGCTTTATTGTGTATCCCTCGGTGATGTGCACCTTGTAGTTCAGTGTTTTCTGGCGATCTGTTTTATCAGAGTGTATTATTTTTGGATATTACCCCCATTCGTGAAATTTAATTGGTTGATTTATCTTTTTAAGATTTGTATACGATTTTACCGAATTCCAGTTTGTCCCACGTAATGCATCTCACAATCCGCACATGGGAAAACGGTTACCCGAAGAGCTTTATACTAAGATACAAATCACCAAGAAACTTGCCTACGGATCGACCAAACACACAGGTCAGGAAACCTCTACCATACATTGAAAATGTTTCAGAAATCGCTGCAAGAGTACTGCGACCACTCGGAATCAATGTTGCAACCAGACCTACGCGAACACTCCGCAATCAGCTGTGCAAATTAAAAGATGGCTTGAAAAAAGAAGACAAAACAAATGTGGTCTACAAAATCCCATGCGCGGATTGTGAAATACATTACGTGGGACAAACTGGAAGGAGGCTGGGTACCAGACTGAGTGAACACCAATCAGCGGTAAGGAGGCACGATTACATATCGTTACTATCAATTTACGTTAACCAATTAGGACACCAAGTCAATTGGAATGGAACCAGAGTCATTGCAAGGGGACGCACGCGCCACATGCGGGAATTCCTCGAGGCGTGGCACTCCACAACGCAGTCATTAAATCAACACGTTCAACTGGACGACATGTATGTGCCAATGAGGAACCGAACATTAAGCCATGTGACCAATGACGAGGAAAGAAACAGAACGGTCAGCGTATAAAATCAGGAAACACGACGGTTACGAACACTTCGCAAGAAGCTCAGCTGACGATGTCATCTAGCTTGATGACGAAACGTCCTACTGTTACAATGCCAGCTCAGCGAACACACAAGATCCAATCTCTGAGCTACAAGTAATCGCTTCAAAATCAAACGTTGAAGTCTGTTCTTGTGGGCTTCGAACGTTGTCTAATTACCACCGCATGTATTTGCACCCCTGTATTAATTGTGATTAACCCATACCCCTACCATACCCGGAGTAAAATGGGTCTCAACATGCGACAGCTAACACCCTTTCCAGTGCGTCAAGTCATCTTACCTTTAGAGATTCGCATTGAAGAAAGCAGAGTTAAGCAGCACCGACCCGATAAGGAATAAGATATGTGCGAAATCACACGGAAGTCTCACTGATATTTTCTGTTTCACATATCTGTCTAGGTTTTGGCAACCTGACACAATCTTAGCCCACTTCCAGTCTATGGCTGTGCGGTACTTTACTCAGATTATAGCTTGCGATTTCAAACATCCATACACATCCTTTTTCTCCATTTCGAGGTTACTCAGGTGTACATAGGGTACTTAAAACGGGAAAACTAGCCGTGACAGTCCAAAGTTTTCTGGTGATGAGATATGAAAAAATTTACATGTTCACACACTGGCATATTGCTGACTTCGTACATCAATTAGATCAAGTCGAGGTGTGTAAGACCCATAGTGTTTTTGCTGTACCTTCCGACATACATATCGCCTTATTTTTATGCTGATCATAACCAGTTGTCAGCATTTACTGTCCAATCAGCATGGTTTCCTCCGACCCGAAAATATAACACTTTTGATCAACTGATTTTATTACTTGTGTAGAATGTCGAGTTGTTGAGATCCAATTCAAACTTCATTCTGCATGCCTTTATCTGCATTAGTTGTATGCTTTTTTCAAGCTATGATGACAGTTCGATTTCAATGTCCCCGTCTAACGGCATCACCAACCTCCCCTATCACACATGCCAGATTGCTAATTTCTTAGTTCTTGCACACGATATGTTGTGACACTTAATTTGCACGAATGTGCAACCGTGCAACAATTCAGTACTGTGCAGTTAACACCGTGCTAAATTGTGCTGCACGCGTAAATTCGCTGGAGTCTGCCATTTCTATGTTTTTTTCATTTTTTATATGTCTAAGCCTGGGCAACCTGACAGTATCTTAGCCCATAGGCAGTCGGTGACTTTGCCTAGATCAGGCTTGTGATTTAATAAACAATATACTTGGGTTGCGTCAACATTTAATTTAGTTTGTATGTTGACTTACTCGATGAGTTGTTCTAATGGCCTGTTCCCGTTTGTGCTATAGGAGTTTTTATCATTCTGCCCTTGATACTTTACAGAATAGTCCTAATAACTCCCAATTTCAGTTCGGAGCTGGTAATCCGTTGCTGGAGAAAAGTTTCAAAGATTTTTTTCTATATCTCAGAAACATTGAGCTCATCCATGAAATAATCGAAAATTCGATTTTATGAACTACTTTGAGTAGTATATTATTTATTAATGTGGTTCAGCAACCGCCAGTGTTTTTGTGCAAGCGAAATTTCCCGCTTCTTTTTTATTTCGCCAAGCGGTCACACGGATGTGTCGGCTGTCAGGTTTGGCTGAAAATAAAGTTGGGTGTTTGCATATGTTATTGATGAATCAATTTATTTGATAAGCTTGGTACTCATTGTGATAAAAACGCACTAATCGTTTAAGCAACAACAAAACATTCACTGCGACGCAAAAGATTGATGCTGGGGGTTTCTTACCGGGATCCAGAGTTTGTATTTAAACAGCGTAGCTCTATTTTATAAGGAGTTTCAATCTACCCAGCAAATATTAGTCACCTAGTGTTAAAGCAATCGTGCAGCATTTCTGTGCTGAGGCTATCATCGTGCTAAATTGATTGGAAGACGGTAGTGAGCTGCATGCTGAAACACGCTGGAGTCTCCCTGCCATTTCTATGCCCCCTTTGTGTCTGTCTAGGCCTGGGCTACCTGAAAGTATCTTAGCCCACATCCAGTCTCTGACTGTGCGGCACATTGCCTGGATCAGGCTTGTGCTTTCATACCATACCATACAAAGCAACGTTGCATTCAATAAGAATTTACGAGTCAGTGGCGCACTTTCATTTAATTTTCAACGTTGGCTTGACTTTTTTGACACTAACATTCTTCGGCATCTTAAATTACCTTTAAATTTTACACCCCGTCAATTTTAGTATTAAATGTAGGCTGAAGATGAACAATGCTTCGCTTTGAAGACATTGAACGACAAAGTTTTTTCAACACAGAACCACTGATTACTCACAACTTCCACTGTTCAAATTACGTGTAGGGGTTGTGATAAAGGCAAATATCAGGCTAAAGTTAATTTTGCATTAAACTGTGACATGTGAGTTTTGTGCTCACCTCATTCGCATGTAGACTGCACACTTGATCTAGTGTTTGAATCCTTCAATTACATTTTCTATGGATCCCTCTCTTTTTTACTTTTGTATCTTTTTTAAATCAATAGTAATCGAAAAACAATTATCAATTTTTTGCTCGCTACATTCTCACTGTTCATTTTAGCGTCGGACAGCTAAAAAAACTCGTCAAATGACTCTATGACTTCTGACTTTATATGCAGTATTTCTCGTTGAGATACAGATTCAGGGTAAATTCGACCGATTCCAGTGCGTTGCACTGCTTTATGAACTGTTTGTTAAGTAGCTATTTGGTCACGCATCCAAACAATCTATAATATCGGAGCTGAATGGCGGCCTGTCTATGCCTGGGCAACCTGACAGTATCTTACCCCACATGCAGTCTTTGACTGTGCGGCACTTTGCCTGGATCAGGCATGTTATTTCATACATACAAAGCTTAGTAGGCCATTAATTTCAGTTGCCACTATAATGAACACGATATGATGGGTATCTCTCCACATACCGATTTCACGGTTATTCTGGGTTCACGTTTTTGCCCCGTTATAAAATCCTCGTAGAATTCCTCTCCGCTGATGAGAGTTGCCCCGATGCTGCCACATCGTAGCTTCACTCGGTGACCATTTAGTTCGAAAATGATCACAGATTTGTTCGTCTCTTGTCCGTCTGAGTTATCTGAAGACGAAGCGGGCTGCTGGGTCGTAGTCTGCAAACGCTTCCGCCTTTCCTCTAGCATCCATTTAGGTAACTCGCCTCTTTTTTCTCGCATGCGATTCTTTTTTCTAATATCAATCATCGGGTCGCGGTATCGATACGTACTCAGAGGTATGGCACAATAGTTTGTTTGATTTGTGCTAATTGGTTTGAATTTGACATAGGCGTATCGTTCTGTACACTGGGCACTACGGTTTACGCATACGGATAAAGGTTTAATCTCTAACTCTCCCAGGTTGAATCGTATCCGCATCAAATCCTTCTGGTGTCGCACGATCAATGACGCTCTGTTCGGTTCCGCATTATACCAGGTTTTCTTTGAGTCGCTTTGACCTTCAATAGACGGTGAGGGTTCACTGTAGATAGCCTGTAATATGTCCACTTTGAGAGTGAAATCAGCTAATTGGAATAACATCCCATCTGCTGCAATATAAATTCGGTTATTTACCATTTTGCTTGCGTTCTTTTTGTGCGCAAGCGGTTTTTTGGGCAAAGTTTTGTTCAACTCTGACTCACTGCTGTCAAGTTCCAGCATGTTATTGCATCGTGCTATCCGATAGCGCTTCATGCGTAGCAACAATCTCTGAGAGTGTATATCTCTCACCTCAACGTAGTAATTTGAAGAACACGCTTGCACGCCTTTACGTGTCAAACCGTCTGGGGTTTTTCTCCGGTGCATATGAAGTATCTGAAATTCTGGATCTCTCGCTTTGAATGTAACTTGATAATGTTTCCCACTGTTCGATGTCAAATACACCGTGCTTGTTGGAACGTCGTCGATCTCCAATGATTTTGACGGCTCCGAATTTTCGTCATCGGTTCTCTGTGTGAAATATTGCGATTCGGGTTCAGCTGAATTATTCGCAATCCAACTGTTAGAAACCGATTTTCCTATAATTTCCAATTGGTTCTCATACGCCAGCTCCTGGTAAAAAAGATCTTTCCTTGTTGGCCTCAACGTTAACATTTCGACTTTGGCGAATGGTTTGATCATCGAAGGTCACGTGCTTCAGTTTGAATCGAAGGCTCAGGACGTTATTGACTGATGACGTATTTGTGGGAACTGTGTAAAAAATTGTAGCAATCGGGACTGCTCATTATTTATAGGAAATTTGTTTTTTATTATGTTTGCTTACTGTTCATTATTGGATGCATATTGCCCAAATCTTGATTTACGATTTTCTGTTCTGCGCATGCTACACAACCGAATACTAAGTTTACCCTATCCTTGTTGCATCAAAGTAGAGAAACTCACGTTGTTTGCACATGGCATCCAAACACGAACCTCTGCAAATTAACTTCGATCGGCCTGCGAGACTCATTTCAAGGTCATACGGCATGCAGTCACGAACCATCGAATATTTTAGCTCCATGGAAATTGATTTTTGCCCTGTTACACACCAAAGGAAGTTTATTCATTCGTAATCATATATATGTATATAAATTCAAACTCTTATACACCTGTCGTGTATTTGAGTCCCACGAAGTCGGTGCTTATCTCTTGATTCCTTAGCAAAGGCGTACAGGTGATGGGCTTTCATAAACTGGACAAGGTGCCTGGCTGTCGTAGTTAATTTCTTGATGTTTATCGATAACCATTGCAGATCTTGGCTTAGTTGAGAAATAATGTAACCTCGTTTCTCAATAATACGCAACCGCCTTTGAATTTGAACACGGGCCTGTCGGATGCAATACACCTGCCTTAACCGCTGTGTTACCAATGTGAATTTTTGTTCATGTAAATGCCAAAATACTTAAATTATTTTCATAATACACAATCACTTTAATCACATTTGATAGTAATGGGAGAATGGTGTGTAGACGGAAGTTTGAAGTATCACTATGGTTTGAAAATGGGAGTGATGATACCTTGCTTCTAAGCAGTAGGGACTTCAGAGTTATCTATCAATCTTTGGAAATATGCCGCGAGCGGTTTGCAAAGTTGGTCGGCAGCTGCACACAATGCTTTCGGCGTGATACGGTCAAAACCCGGTGAGGAGCTGAGTCGAAGTTGAATGATTTTTCTCGAGCTATTTTTTAAGGAAAAAATTAGAGGTTTGAGGTTATGGGGTCAAAAGCATTAGAAAGTGTTTTTAGAAAATTGGCATGTAATGTGATCGTAAACATTTGCCCCTTAATTTAATGTCGTCTGGAACCTATACTGGTGGTAAATGAATGGATACAAGTCTCAAACTTCCGTTTTTCATTGATTAATTTGTTCGAAAGCTTTTTTCCAGGAATTGAGCTGTGATTTCACATTGATGATCAAACTTGTCCTGGCGCAGCAGTTCCGTGCAATGAGTTCGTAATTTTCTATAACACTCGCAATCATTTGGCAGTTGTGTCAGTTTGAACTCAGTCTACGCGGCATTTCTGCGGGAATTGACCTGTGAGTTTAGTGTGATGATCAAATTTGTCTTGGCGCACCAGTACTATGCAATGTTTTCGTAATTTTATATAACAGACAATCATTTGGCTGAGCAACCTTGAACGATAGGTATAGAATGTCTGGTAACTCCGGGAATCAAAATGTCAGATTAATGAATTTGAGCATCAGAGGCAAAACCTTTCAAGTCATTCAACGTAGCGACCAAATCGTCACTGGGGAATAGTTTCTATCACGGAAACTAGTTGCCTGCTACAAGCCACGAGATTCTTATACCGGAGTGACGAGCGTTTACGAATCGATCCCAAATCAGAACAATACGTCAATTTACGCTGGCTATATTGACAAAGACGATTGACAAGCAAAATATAACAAACCTCAACGGTAATCAAATACATGTTTCAATGCAAACCCAACGTGTCCAATAAACGGGAGTCAAACAGCTCAGTTGAGAGCACAAAAAATTACCGTTTTCCAATAACGGTAAACACAAGTTACGGACAAATTAAAATGTGCGGAAGCCCAAGTGTAGTTAAACAAAGGAAAATGTTCGGGAAAGGAAACTCTCACAGAATAACCATTTATTTTAAATGTTATTTTTAATTTAGATAACAAACAAAAAATATCACAGGAAAATTATGACGCAAAAAACTGGATAAGGAACACGGGTGTACGGTGGTAAACAAATTTCTCCGGTCCGTTTGATCTTGCTTGACCGAGAGAGGACTTTTCAAGACATCAACGCGGATTCATACATTCAATGAAATTAATGATTCCGCACTTCCTGTATCAACTATAAATTCTTTCGGTTGACAACCTTCATTTTGAATAAAACAAATAAAAATGTTTGCAATGTGATTACTTACAAAGTGAAAGTAGTCAGACGTGATTGCATAGAATTTTGAACCAAATATACTGGTTACCCAATATCAAGGTATATTGATCTTGCAGGAAAGGTAAACTATTTTCATGAAAGTTGATAATGTTGTACGATCTGTGTAAAGCAAACGACGTAATAACGGAATGTGTTATATTATAGCTATAGAGGAATCAATTTATGTTCTGGTGTTTGGTTAGAAATCAACGTTAAATCTTGTAAGCCAAATCAAAGTATGCAATGTGATTTCATTGAAACGATTGCTGTAAATGTTTTGTTAATGATGTTGACTGGAATTGGCATTTAACCGAATAAACACATTCATTTTGTTTATCTTGAATGTGATATAACTAGCTAACCGTGGGTTATTTTCAAGATTAGAGCTTTATGAGCAAAATAATGTGTTGCGCACCCCCCGCACTTACACTACATCTCTGGTTTCTGTTTGCCGTCATCTGCCGATCTATATGAATGGCATTCAACATTTAAACTATTAATAAACCACAAGTAGACATAATAATTTTTTGAAACGGTATAACCACAACGAACCAGGTGGTGGAATTAGTGTTTGCCAATTCTTTCGAACCATAACGACTGAATATACGTTTGCGAGCTCGAGGAATAGTGGATAGTAAGACTGATACAGATATTGAGGTGATTTAATTTTCTACCTTGACGACTTCTGTAATGCACATAACACGACTTAGAATTTCGAAAAACTAACTGAATATGTCCAAGTTTATCACATTTGTAACATTTAGTATTACGAAATCGACAAGTGAAACTATAATGTAACTTGCCATAAGATGCACATTTTCGATACATTTGGTTGTCAAATTTGGAATTTGCGTATTCTATCTGGTATGCCATCGGAATTTCTTTCTCGCTTTGGTTAGTTGCTTGATTGACATTTAGATTTGGAGGTTCCATACAAAGCATAGTGAATTTCAGTATTCAATTTATGATTGGTTCCTTTTGTAATATCTTCATAATAATTACATATTCTTTCAACATTTACAAAAGTTGGATTTTTCACCATCAATAACTGACGATATTAATCGGGTTTATTGGCACCATCGAATAAGCCTTCTCCTAAATGTTGATTTAGTTCATCTTCAAAAGCACAACGTGAAGCTTTTGTCAGAAATTTACGAATCAATTTAGGAATGTTGTGGTTTCTATATCAGTGCATTTTATTGAAGCAAACACGTTCAGAAATGTCGAAATTTTGGTGTGTCAAGCTATTAAAATCGATTTCTATTCATTGAAAGTCTTCTTAGCAAACGAAATAAGAAATGATGAGTTTTTCAAAAGAGCGTAAGCATGTTCTCCTGCTGAAGTAAGACAATTAGCAGTAATAATTGTATAAAGCTTTTACCTTTGATAAGACATCTTCGATTTCTCTTGATTATACGAATATTGAGAGATTTAAAGGTTTTAGGAAATGTCATAGCTGATCGCAATGCCAATTGCGATTGTCTTGTACAGAATTGAATGAAACTACCAGCCAACGTATAGAAGTAAAAAAACAACCACGCTGAATATTTGAATTAGGCGGTATATTGATGTATATAAGTTAAATAATGAGATAATGAATATTTGAACAATGACCACATGATCTCTCAGCAACACAGTCACTAGTTGATTGATATGCTTGACGAGTTATTTCATTCAGCTCCCAGCAAAATCATCTTATGTGATTTCAATCTTTAAGGCAGATGGGCCGTCCTCGTAGGTGTATTCACATAGGAACCCGAAACTTTTCTCGACTGGCTTCATGAGCATGCGTTACATTAGCATGTGAGTGATTCTTCGAGGTTTCATAATAGATGCGCTCCATTCACTCTCGACCTGGTATTGTAGTCCCAGAACAAAGCAGTTAGACATTTAAATTGCCTACAACCGCTCGGCAAAGCGATCATGTAATGATAAGCTTCGAAGCAGTAAACTGTTTTTATAAACCTATTGCTCACCCTAGACGCAATTTCAGGCCTGTACACTGGGGTTTACAATTACAGACTTCAAAATCTTCCCTTCAGTTCTCTAACGATTTCAATATTTTTGAGACATGGGAGATAATTTATAAGTATCTAAAAATGTTGCAAGATTGGCACGCTGCGCTGTAAGTCGTTAAAGCATCAAATCCCGCGTTGGTGGACTTCTCGATTTCGTCGGTCTACACGTGAACGGGATGGTTTTTGGCGGCAATATGAGCTATCTCTCACTTCTGGTTCTTTGGTCCGCTACAAAACCGCTCGGAACGCATTTGTCAAAATACAGCGTTTGTTCAAACAGGAATTTGAGCTATGGATTTCTAAATCCAATCCGAAAAGATGTTATAGCTACGCTCAATCAAAAACCAAATCCACGGAAAGCATTAAAGTTTTGAAACTGGAGAACGAAAAAGTAGCTGATACCGTCCTGTCTAATGCGACTGCCTTCTCAAGGTTCTTCAGTACTACTACTACTACTACTACTTAGTGCTCCTGTACTAGATGAGTTGTCCTTAAATAAAGTCGACGTGTATGACACGCTTATGACACTCAATTATGGTAAAGAACATCACCTTAATGCTTACAGGAACTTTAGACGAGCTCCACAATTTATTCTTTAACCTGGAAGTGGCTCTTATTGAGTTGAAAGAAGCAACAATAATACCAATACACATTGGTGGCTGCAGGTCAAATCTTAGCTGACTACCATCGTCTCGAAAGTATTGGAAAAACTGCTGCGTGTCAAAATCTGTCAGCAACTTTGTCGGCATTCTCTACTGAGTGTAACTCAAGATGGATTTCTTAACGGTAGATCTCGCCTGACTAACCTTCTTAGTTTTCTCGATACTGCCACTGAAATGATTGATGGAGAGAAGCCTGTCAAAGCCATCTACCTAGACTTCAGCAAGCATTTCGAATCCGTTAATCACCGCTTTCTAGAGATTAGGCTAACAGCAAAAGGCATACGGGGTATTCTACTTCCTTGGATAAAGGCCTTCCTTACAAGTAGAACATTGATAGTTAGGGTAGGATCTACGCTGTTGAATCAATCCGACGTCATCAGTGGTGTACCGCAAGGGTCGGTACTCGGTCCTCTTCTATTCCTAATTTTCATCGATGACTTTTCGTCTGCATTGAAGTGCCCATGCTTCATTTTCGCGGATGATGTGAAGTTCATGGGAACAAATGATGGAGATACCCTTATGCACGTCCTTGAACAGATCATAAACTAATAATATCAGTGGGACCTGCAACTGGAAATTAATAGGAGTTAAATCTTGTCAGCACTGATTGATAAGTTTTCAGTCCAGGTGTCGGGAACTTCTCTGTGTTAACACCACACAATGTGTTAAGGATTTGGGTGTACGGGTTAGGACTTACTTCAAATGGGAGGATCAATGCACAGTTGCAGCTCAACGTGCTCGCAAAATATTTTTCGACTGAGATGAGTGCTATAACGCGTAAAACTCGATGTATTCCAGCCATTTTTCAAGGCGTTCGTTTGGATGCATTTAGAATAGTGTCTAGCCGTGGTGGCATTATTACAAGAAAGGAATCGTTCGACTTGTAAAAGTACGGCTTCTCGCAACTCACCTGATTGTGGTTCAACGACGTGAACTTTGCGCTGCACGCTCAAAGTCCATAGAAATTTTCTCATTTATGGTCCGCCGTTTGAGAGGCTACTTAATTGAAAACCTTCGAGATCTTGAAGGGGTTAAGCGGCGTTGTAATGAACGATTTCTTTGCTAAGAAGTCGCGGTCATCAAATCCAACTTGCTATGAAGCGATCACGGTCATAGACCTCCGAACAAACCTTTTCAGCCTCAGGGTGGTAAATTTCTGGAAGCAGTTTGAAAAAGAACTAATATCCTGCAGTTTCCTCACGAGGTTTAGGAAATTTTTGGATCGCATCTGTATAAGCTTCTTCAAGAAAACTTTCCCTAATTGCTATGTAAGAATAAGTAGTTCACAATTTTCAAAGTCATCTTGTAAATAAAGTAAAATCTAGAGTTTCATTTTTAAATACATAACTCTACTTTAGATGACCCCTCACCGTACTGGTGATGAGAAATTTATTTTTATTTGTCCAGCATCATTCATAACGAGGTGCTCCCTTAATACAACACGGATAATCTTTTGGCTTTGCGATCGTCGAATATATCCAACGGTCAATAAATAAAAACGTTTTGGCATTTGTGGTTGCTTTTCTGCAACTCTCAATAGAAAGAAATTTAGGACGCTCGATTGGCTCGTTAGCCACTTACGGTCTTCTTCTTCTTCTTGATAGACTACAGTGGATCAAACCCTTGTAAGCCGCATCTCTTTATATCAGCAACATAATCGAGGAGAACCTCAGTTGAAGAAATCCAGTCCAGTGTTGTACTGCTTCGGCGTGATTACAGGCAGTACCTCATCCAATAGTTACTTGAGTTGGTTTTCAGATCTTGCTGAAATAACATCCACCGGAAGCACATTCTACAAGTTAACTATTATGTTTGAGAGGGTAAATCCCTGTGTTAGGCGTGGTGTCCTTCGCTTTTGAAGCTTTATTGCGTGGCCACGTGTTCTTGAGTCCGCCACGAGAGAGAAAAACTCGCTCAGCTCATCACCGTAAGCTCCCAGTAATGTGCGATGAGTTATCAGTAGGTCGTAGCGCATACGTCGAAAGCTGAGCGACATGAGGTTGAGGCGTTAAACGCTCTCCACATAAGGAATTGATTTCAATCCTTGTAAATTTTTAGTCGTCCTTCGTTGCACTTTTTCCTGCTGGTCACGTTCTTACTCAGTTTGTGGGTAGGGTGCTGGCAAACCATATTCCAAAAATGGTCTCACGTATTTGGAATAAAGAATTTGAAACATTGCTAGAGTAATCTACGAGAACGACCGACTAATAGCTCACCATGCGCGGTTTGCAGCAACTGCTTTCATATTCGTATCCTCCTTGGATTTGAGTGACCGAGTCACAATTGTACCCAGGTCACGTTGAATATCAACCAATTTCAGTTGATGACCCAGAGGAAGTACGTACCTTCAGGCCTGCTTAGCCATAAAAGAATTACAAAGCATTTCTGTAGGTTTACAGGAAGCTGCCATTTTACCGTCCAATCAAGCAATTCGATCAATTCGTTCTGGAAAACTGTATTCTCAGCAAAAGAGCTTACTGTACCCCAAACCTTCAGATCATCCGCAAAAAGTAGACAATTCAGATTTAATGAGCCGGGGAGGTCTTTATCATATACTTTAAAAATAACCGGGCTGAGAACAGATCCCTGCGCAACCCCGGAAGTTGCACGGCTAGTCTGCGATTTAACTCCGTTAACTTCGACCTGTCTATAACGGTCAATAAATAAGTCTTCAATCCAAGTTATAACAGGTCCCTTTACACGATCACCGTGCTTGAGCAATATACGTTGAAATGGAACACAGTCAAAAGCCTTACTGATGTCAATGAAGACAATGACTACCGGGTTTCACCATCGGTAGGGATAGAAAATCACCACAGGGGGTAAATAGAACCACATAAAGGAAGCCGTCGCTAAAGATAAGTGTCCAGTAAAATCTACGTCGCTTTAGAAAGGCAACTGAATTCCCTGTCTGAGCAAGTTAGTAAGCTTGCTAAACCCAAAAGAATGACGGAAACAAGGCCAACTCGTACTGTGCTCATTCTAAATAGGGAAGAGCAGCTGATTCGCGAAAGCAAATCCCGGTGGTAAATGGACCGTTCCCGGGTTCATAATGTTTTGCGCATGGCAGAGCTAATTAAGGGCAGGGGAAAGGGTTCATTGTGTGGGCCGGTGGAACCCAACTCTAAGTAGGGCTTACCCGATTTTGGTAAAATTTATAAACAAGCTGGACAGGGATACGCTTCTTTCTAGAAGTGCTTACCTTGAACGCTACACAAATGGGCTCTTCAAAGTTGTCCAGGATACGGAGCCTTAATCATACTTTCATGGGAGGCGTTTAAAAACACCCATGACTGGCTTGAAAACTCCCGTAAAATAAATAAAACAACCAAAATAAAATGTTTAAATCATCTGCTGGAATAGTCATGGAAAACGTACTCCAAAATGGCTCGCCAGTAGAACACGAGTGCGCGAAATACTTGTTGGCAAGCGAACGCTTCTCAGGACTTCAAGGCACTACGCTGGAAAATAAGCAAGATTAATTTTTTCAGTAGGCTCCTGAACGAGGAAAATCTCTGTACAACTGCCCTTAGGCCGGTACAAGCTCGTTCGCAAACGCAGTCTAACCACTTATCTACTGCTTCGGTCTTAAAAACGGGTCATCAACGAAGGTGCTTCGACCCCGAGTAAAAGTGGAATAAAATGTGCGCAAAATAGAATTACCTGTGTACTGTACACAAATGCTTGCAGTGTAAGTAATAAGTTGGGAGAACTGCAGCTTGCTGCAATGGAAAACCAGGTTGACTTAATTGCCTTATCCGAATCATAGTTGAAATCAGACGATCATGTACCGTCATTTGTATTAACTAAGTACACCATCTATCGTCAGGATAGGGATACTGGTGCTAAGGGAAGGTGTAGAAATTAAGATATATAAAGGTCTTCCCTACAGCGATAAAGATTGCTTCACACAATCCAACTAACATCCGTATTTCTTATTGTCGCTAGGAGGAGAATGGCACTTGCATGTGCTCATAGAAGCACGACTGCTTCCTTATTAGACCATCAATTACTGAGGGACACATTGGAAGTACTAGAATGGCAATGAAAAGCATTACTAATTGTTGGAGACTTCAATCTCCCGGACATTGATTGGCGTACCGAAATGTCTTCACCAGAGTCAGCTGAGTCACAATATCTGGACTAGCTTCATGTCGAAGTCTTTAGTCAGCATGTCAGGGAACCTACAAGGTTTGGGTCAAGAAAAAATCCGTCCACTTTAAATTTGGTTCTATCGTCTCATGAAAGAGATATTTATGGGATGAAATATCTTTCGCTACTAAGCGAGAGCGACCACGCCGTAATTCTTCTTGACTGTACTTTAGTGCACTCTAGTCACCAAATGAAGATGTCCCGCAACTTTAGTCGAATGGACATCGTCCAAATACAAACTCAAGCAATGAATCTAAGTTGAGAACCGGAGGAATTAGAACCTAGTGTATAACTTGGGTGGAATATTTTCGGGGGGCACCTTTTACAACTACAGGAAATTTGTGCTTGTCTACAACCAGTGAGAACGCAAGATAACCCCCAGGTGGAGCGCGTATATTCGCAAGGCTATAGATGGCGTGACCGTAGCTAGAGGGCTTAAAAATTCTTTATATCTCACAGATCTAGACTGCAGTGTATACAGACCAGAAATTTAGCTGCTGCGCTTTAAAGGCAAGCTAAAAGTGACTTTGAATCCATGCTTGCAAAAAAGCAAAGATTAACTTGAAAGCTTATTTCTATGTTTAGTCCAAACGACCTTTAAGAGAAGAAATGGGTACGTTAGTGCTGGATGATGACAACACGGCTTTGACTGCACAGGAAAACGCAGATGCTTTGCATTCATTTTTCTGCAGTGTTCATAGGCGCGATTTGGATAACCGTTTTGAAAATCACGAGTGCAGAGCACCTCTCTTTAGCTCTGTGGAGGCTAATCAGGAAATGATCGCCACAGCTCTGTCGCAGCTGCATAAAACTAAGTCGGCTGGCCCTGACGGTATACATTCGGCTATTCTTTAACGCGAATATAGTTAGACTTGCCAATCACAAATCTTTTTAAAGCCACCTTATTCAGGGTATACTACCGAATGATTGGAAACGAGCGACCGTAGTAGCTATATACAAAACGGTCCCATTTCGGATGTAAGCAAGTATATGCCAGTGAGCCTCTGACTTGCATTCTTTGCAAGTGCTTGGAAAAAATCATTCGTCACCAGATATATTAACATTTGGTAGCTAATCCGTTACTATCCGATGCCCAGCACGGATTCTGGAAAGGAAGGTCCTGCTTAACAAATCTTCTAAGCTTTCTTGATGAAGTGACAGACAGGCTCGATGAAGGCAGATTAGTCGAAGTATGCTATCTTGATTTTCAAAAGGATTTGACTCAGTGAACCATAGGTACCTTCTGCAGAAACTAAGAATGTGCAGCGTCTCAGGTGAACTACATCAATGGTTAGACAGCTTTTAACTATTCTCACTATGTCAGAATTTTAGGGGTGTGCTCGGAGAAGTCACTGATACTCAGTGGATTGCCTCAAGGCACGGTGCTTGATCCACGATTTTTTTATATTTTTGTAAACGACCTGACAGCCTTCTTGAGTTCACGTTGCTTCCTGTTTGCTGATGATTTTAAGATCCTAGAAACCGACAGTAATGATACGCTTATCTCTGATTTAGAAAAAGTAATCAAGTGGACAAAAACATGGGACTTGCCACTAAACGTTGGGAAGAGTTGCATTCTGACGACTGATTTAGCGACAACCCAAATAGAAGTCGGTGATGAAACTATCAAATTAGCTGCTGCTCAGAAAGGGAAGGATCTCAGTATAACTATAACAAGAAATTTTAAGTGGGCTACTCAATGTGTCGAAGCTGCAAACAAGGCTCGCATAGAATTGTTCAGACTGCGCTCATCCTTGTCACGCCGAAAGCCTCCAATTTTCATTCCCTTATACGAAGTAGTTGTACGGAATACTGCGTTCCATTCTGGGCACCGTACTTAAAAAGTTATCGCATGTCTCGAAAGTATCATGCGCCTTGTGACTAGGATGGTTGATGGTCAGACATATAAAACCTACGAGGCAAGATTCAAGGACCTCGATCTATTCTCAATAAAGAGACGGTGGTGCGAGGTGACCTAGCAGAAGCCTTCAAGATTCTGAATGGTCTTACGGGTGATAATATTACTGAACTGCTTAAACTTGCCCTAAAGCAGCTAGAAGGGGTAATTCTATGAAATTTCTTAAGAGTTGGCCCAGGTTGCTGGTACGTGAGCACTTTTCCAGCAATCGTGTTGTCAACTTCTGGAACGAGCTCCAAGATTGTATAGTGAACCTCCCAAATGTGTTGAGCTTTAAAAGGGAATTAGACACTAAATAGCCTACCATATTTACGCACATAGTCTTATAAAAATCTAAAAACATCAAAAAACGTATTGTTGCTTTTTATTATTTCATATCTGTCTAGGACTGGGCTCTATCTCTTGATGAAATAGAGCATTCAAAAAGCGCGAAACAACCTCAGGTATTACGCTCGAAGACAAAGAACTCTCAGGTAGCCCTAACACCGAGAGTCTGGTTTATGTGATAGTGATCTTCTGTTCTATACAAACGCATGTAGCATTCAAAATAAATGAGCTAAACTCCTCTGTAGAGTTGACGACACCCTCTACAAAATTGTGGGTGCCACGAAAACATGGTTATCTTATGATTACCACATAATAGCTTCAATAGCTGAGAGTTTTAGCACCGTAAGAAGCGATCGACCTCTTGGAAACCTAGCAGGAGGGGCGTTGCTCCTTATTAATGAAGCTATTCCTCTTGAGAAAAGTATTTCTCTTTCTACAAAGAACGTGCGGAAAATGTCTGCCTTGCTCATGCATGGATGCACGCGTATAGTGGTAATTCAAAGTAATTCAATGTTTTAATGGTCTAAAAAGCAAATACTTTACAGTAACCTCAGATTAAGAATATAGGGAGTGCATAAAAACAACACAAGTGTTTTATAAATATGGAAAGTCAGCAGGTTTATTCAGTTGCTAGGTTGGATTTGGTCGAAATATACTTGTCAAGTTCAGCCTTGAACAAGTTTAGGCCTGATGCGCAAATGATAAGTGGGGGCAGAGTGTTCTATATAAAACAAACTCGGACAGCATGGAATAATTAAATTGTAGCCCTGCGATCTGTTACCACGTGCTTCTTGCCGATGAAACAGGTGTTCAAGTGGGTGATCCACAGTCTGCAGAATGTCGAACAGCAGGATCAAGTCACCCCTGAGACGACGGTACGAAACGTCAAAGATGTTTAGAGTTGCAATCCTGTCCTCGTATGGCCCGTTATATAGCCAGGTCACCAGTTTTGTAGCGCAGTTGTATACGCGTTGCAGCAAGGTCTTGTCCTACTGTAACCATGGGGACCATGCTTGAACAGCGTACTCCATTGTTGGTCTGATATAGGTATTAATTATCCGCGGTAGTATTTGCTTTGTGAAACTGCCGAATATATTTCTGAGCAATGCTAAGCTTTAGCAAGACTTTTTGTATACTTCAGAACACTACCGTGAAGACGTCAAGTTTCTGCCAATCCACACACAGGACTTTCTCTTCTGTAACCCATGAAAGTTGCTGAGATTCCAGAGATTATGTGAATTCGAATAATTTACCGACATTTAACATTTAACATTTTTGGATGTTGAATAGTAGGCAGTTTCGCAAGGACGACGTATGAAGTGCTTTGAGATCTTTTTGCAGAATTTGGCAATCTTCTATGGTGCGTACGCTAGTCCATACTTTCATGCCATCCGCAAATAAAATGATTTTGCTGCGTACGATTTCAGGTATATCATTCGCGTACACGAGGAAGAGTATTGGCCCCAAGACTGAGCCTTGAGGTACGCCAATGGTAACTTCTACTGGGCTGGATAGTGCCCCATCAACTCTAACCCTTATAACTCTGTCAGTCAAGTAATCCTTTATCCAGGCCAGTTGTCTGCCGCACACCCTAGCTGCTCCAAATTTTGTAGCACTATGCTGTGGTTAACACGGTCAAAAGCTTCAGACATATCTAAGTAACAAACATGGATAGGGCATCCATCGTCCACGGCTGGAGTCCAATTATCAAGAATTATGAGAAGATTGGTGAGACATGAGTATGTAGTCCTAAATCCGTGCGTGCGATGGAAAGAAGCTCATTTTATTCTAAGTGTAAGCTGCGTCTACCGTAGTCCGAGAACTAGTTTAAAAGAAGATGCTCTTTCGCATATTAAGCTTTCGTCTTTTTTACCGTATCACCACGTGTTGTAATCTTCGGCGATTTTAATCTAACCGAAATAAACTAGGAGTACCAAACCTTGCATGCCCTAAGAAACGCGAACGATTTTTTTGGATTGGCTACACTCCCATGAACTTTACCAACACGTACACAAACCAACCAGATTTTGCGTGGGTCAGTCTCCGTCTACTCTTGACCTAGTTTTTTCAACGGCTGAAAGCGGTATAGAAAATTTGGTCTACCTGCCACCACTAGGAAAGAGCGACCATGAAGTTTTAGCCTGCGATTTACTCTTGTCATTTTCTAAACTTCCTCTTACGGTGTCTTGATGCTTCCATAGGATCGACCCTACTGATTGATTGCAGGCAGCAGCGCTACTCCCATGGCAAAACATTGACCATATGGATGGGATGTGAGTGCAGATCAAGAAAAACATTCTTTAACTTCAGGATCGATTCGCTCCTCTCGTTTCCGTTCGCAAAAATGGTAAACCTCATTAGTAGTCAGCCTCAGTCTCCCGTAGCGTACGTCACCGCAACGCAAAATGGAGGCGTTATAATCCTACTCCCTCGTGTGGGACTTGGGTCCGTTACAAAGAAGCGCGAAATATAGCTGCTTACAAGATACATGCTGCAACGTTCTCTTCCGAAATGAGGCTCGCTCAGGAGGCTAATGCTCATCCGGAACGATACTACAGCTACGTTTAATCTAAAGGTTCAACACGAAAAGGTGAAGGTACCTAGAGAAGAGACGGTCTCTGCAGTCATTGCAAGCACTGAAAGGCCTCAGTTGTTTTCCTTGCATTTTCAAAGCGTGCAACGCCGAGATTATAAATCGAACGCCTCTGCTCCATCACTTCAGTGTGACCTCACTGAACGCCCTCTCTTCACAGACCTTACATTCGAGGTACACAATGTCGAGAATAAATAGGCAAGCCTAGCGTACAACAAGTCGGCAGGGCTCAATAGCATCCATCCACGAATGAACAGACTGCTAGCTCCTATATTAGCTGTGTCGGTCACAGAACATTTCACATCATCCCTCAGTCAGGGTACCCTTCCTTTGGACTGGAGAACAGCTGTTGTAGTGCCTATCTATAAGGGAGGAGCTTCTTCGGCAGTCAAAATTTATCGCCCGGTTAGCCTCACTAGAGTACTATGTAAGGTTATGAAAAAGTTGATCAGCGAAAAATTTGTGGATACCTAACCAAAAACTCTTCTGAATGCCGCACAACACGGCTTCCTAAAAGGTAGGTCATATCTGACAAATTTGTTGAGCTTTCTTAACGAGGTTACTAAGAGGATGGATGATGGTATAGCTGTAGAAGTCTTCTATCTCGAATTTAGTAAGGCTTTTGATTCGGTCAACCACAGGCACTTGCTTCTCAAACTCTCAGCCATAGGATTATCAGGAAACCTTCTGGGCTGAATTCAAGCATTCCTCAGCGACCATTCCTTTACTGTCAGGGTAGATGATACATATTCCGCATGTGCGCATATAAAGAGTTGGGTTTCCCAGGGCTCAGTCTTGGGGTGCATTGCTGTTTCTCATCTTCATTGATGCTCTAGCCAACCAACTGCGCTCACCCTGTTATATGTTTGATGACGACGTTAATATTGTCTGTAGGTCGGGTAACACTGATCTGATAAGTGACGTAAAAGCAGTGACGGCATGGACGGTTAGTAGGACCTTCCCCTCAACCTAGATAAGAGTCACTTGATCTCTCTTCACTAACAGGCAACATGATTGTCTCTACGCCCTAAGCCCACACGGAGTTCCGTAGGGTAAAATCTACTAAGGACCTAGGAACCGTAGTCTCAGCAAAAATTTGAGTGGGCCGACCAATGTGCTGCTGCGGCTCAAAGGGCCAGGAAGAAACTTTCTCGACTACGTTCAGCCCTCACATGCAGAAAAGTTGAGGTGCCGCTGCTCCTCTACAAGGCAATAGTAAGGCCACATTTAGAATACTGTATCCAGGCTTGGAAGCCGTATTACCAGAAGGATATCGTGCAGCTAGAAAAGGTTCAGAAGCTGGCTAATCGCATACACCAAATATGAAAATCGTCTATTACCACTAGGACTTTTCTCTCTTAAGCGGAGGCAAATTAAAGTATTTTATAGAGACCTTTAAGGTTGTCAAAGGATTAAATTGTCACGAATTCCATGAATTCTTTCGGTTCTCTCCCTTGGTTTGTACACGAGGGCACAGTCTTAAGCTAAGTAAACAGCACACGAGGCTCCAATCCAGAACGAACTTCTGTAGCATCCGTATAGTGAACGCGTGGAACACACTTCCCACAGAACTAATCTCGGCAACTTCAGTAATTGCGTTCAAACATGGGCTGGACGAACGGTGGCAGGTGCTCTTTCCGAAGCATTACCCTTAGGACTAAATCGAACCATTTTTATTGTCACAACACCACAAAAAGTTTCGGAAAATCATTTTGGAACACAAAAGAGTTTCTTTTTCATTTTTTCGTATTTGTTATAATAAACTGCTGTCCATCGTCTTTTCATTCGATTGGACATGCAACATGCATTAACGCTCTTATCCTTCGGTGATGAGACCTCTTCCATCTTCCTTTCACGGTTACACACGCCCGTGTTTCTTATGAATCAATCCTGGCTGTGACGGGTGTTTTCAAGCACAACTCCGAAAGAATCTGGGCACACGTTTCGACTTGGTCGAGTATCGCCCTGTGATACTGGTACTGATATAGAACCTGACAGCATTTTAGCCCACATACAGTCCATGACTGTGCTTCATTTTGCTTTGACTAGGCTAGTGATTTCATACATCATACGTTGTTCACGCACATTATGGCATTGTTTAATGGATGGATGTCCTCTCACCGGGCTGGTGAAACGAACCCCTGCCTTACTTTCCAGATATCGTGAAACAAGAACGTGTGAAACGTACGAACTGTATACTCAATATCGGAATGCTAAGTGCTTAACCGCATACCGTCGAAGGAAATCTGGGCGCGTGATCTGCTTTTAGCCACCTTCAGTCCGGTGAACCTTGAACTTGAAAAAATCGAAGGTTGCGTAAGAAGCGAAATGAACCGAACTGAACCAACCATACTCTGCAAACTAAAATAGACTGAAATTTCGAAGTATGGTGCTGATTTGCTGCAATTTACCAAGATTGATCCCTGACATTCAATTATCTAATCATCCAATTGAAGTTCTGAACCAAAATTAAACGTGAACTTGAGAAGAACGGCGGTGATTTCGATAGTAATTTTTACCGCCTGTGGTCATTAATTTTTTCTTTTCATATCGTCTAAGTCGCTGAGATGGACAGTTTATTAACTAATGACAAATTAAAAGATTTCAAGTGCGATGCATGTGAAGCTATTTGTTTCAAATTAAGTAAGAATATTCATTTAACATGTTCTCAGTCCGAAAAAAATCCGACTTTGATAACGGATCAGAATTTCACCCAGAATTTACTCATCAGCTTTTTGGTGAAAAGTAAAGTCACATTCACTAATACATCTTAAGTGAACAAATATTTGGTTATTCTAACTTGAAGATTAACATATGGTATCTGGCTGGTTCGTTATCCACATACATCGGAATAACATATTCTGCTCCTGTAAACCCGATGATATCAGATGTCAAGGTATTCCTAATTTTCTAACGTCAGCCGGATGATTTGAGTTCTATTTTGTCAAGTGTCTATCCTTACAAGTTTGATCGGAACTTAGTCGATTTTTCGCAAACTTTTCACGAAGATACTTTCAAACCATTTGGTACCCTACGTCACAGCTATGAAAGAAAATCCGGTATTTTTTGATATTTTTATTGAACATTTAAAACAGCTAAGAAATTTCACATCTATTTCATGGAACATGGAATGAATGGTTTTGATGAATTTCTGTTATACCACCAGAAAATGGAATCATTTTTACTGTTTTTTGTCGATGGTGCATCTGCCATACCCACAGAAGATTCGCAGTGGTGCTATTATTCTTTGTAAGTTTTATTTGTTTTCATAAATGCCAGGTTCGAAGCCATCGAAAATACCAAATCGAAAACAACATATGCTTTCATCGGCTATATGACTGTCTACAAATTTTATGCTTATCCTGCAAATCTACGCCCCAGACTCAGTCAAATCCTCGTTCTTCCACCATTCCGCAATTCCGGCCATGCAACCGAATTACTAAATACATTCTATCGGGATTTCGTCCACGTACCTAATGTTCGGGACATTACTGGTCAGTCAGTTATATACGTACTTCCATGGATCTAGAATTTCGCATTTATCCTTGTAATTTTCGGTGTAACTGCACTTTCGATTCTCGAATCCGATTTTTGTGAAATTCGATATTCAGTTTAAGCAGTACAGCAAAAATCTGTTGTGAAAAAATGACGCTACATTTACATTAACCCCGATGCACGGTCTCGTTATGTATGTATGCATTTATGAAGGCACAAGCCTGATCCATGCTAAGTGCCACACGATCG
The DNA here is from genome assembly GCA_013407085.1 of Atriophallophorus winterbourni. NCBI lineage: Eukaryota > Metazoa > Platyhelminthes > Trematoda > Plagiorchiida > Microphallidae > Atriophallophorus > Atriophallophorus winterbourni. The sequence continues at coordinate 24,708 of JACCGJ010013441.1, forward strand.
ATCGAGATTGATGATTAATCGATAGTTCGTTAACTGTCTATACAACACACAGTCATAGACTGCACGTGGGCTAAGGTACTGTCAGGTTGCCCAGGCCTAGACAGATACCGTGAAATACGTGTAGTTCAAAGGAGGTTTACGGCTTTTTATCTGAAAAAGTAAATGCAGAACACTTGGCTAATGCTTGCACTTATTTTGAAAGAGTTATTCGAGAAGGGTGTACGCCACGTTAGAATCTCATTACCGTCATCCCTATATCTGTCTGGGCATGGTCATTCGAGGAATATTTCGGCCCGCTCGTATTATGTCACTTAAGCACATTTTATAGCTCTGTGCTTGTGATTATTGCATTATACACGTAATCTTTTAAAGTCTTAAATCTCATCTTGCTCAGTGCTTCTTGTAATATATGAGAGTTATCTCATAAAATAGCGATATCATCTGCATTTTCTAGATAAGTTTCCAAATTATCCTGCTGATGAAATCACATAAACATGGATCCAGGCAGTGCCTTACAGTCAGAGATTGTGCGTGGACTAAGATACTGTCAGGTCGCCCAGTCCTAGAGTGATATGAGAAAATGACAGTGAGACGTTAGCGTGTATCCGCATGCAGCTCAGTACCTTTGGTAAATCAATTCACCAGTACTGAACTACCGCATAATTGCGAATCCGTGCAGATACCTAACTAACACTTCCTTCAGAGTAGGTATGTATGTATGAGAGCACAAGCCTGGTTCAGGCAAAGTGCCTCACAGTCAGGGACTGTACGTCGGCTGTGATACTGTCAGGTTGCCAAGGTCTAGACAGATATGAGATGGAAAATGGAAATAGTAGGGAGAATCTAGCGTATTCCATAACAAAAGTACCGCACGATTGCACATCCGTGCAATATTAATTTAAAAAATTAAAAGGACTGGACAACGCTTTTTTGGAACATCGCTATCGACTTACTAGTTATGTTAACCCACTAGTACAGTTACTGAGATGGCCAAAATATTAACACACATAAACAGATAAACTTGTCAGATTTTCTCTACTAATAATATAAGGATTTTGTAGATATAGATTTATAAAATTTTTAATATAATAGTCATTCTTCTTCTTCCACACACACATATATATATATATATAAGATATATATAGATATATCTATATATATCAGATATTTTAAGACTTAAAGAAACGTTTCATAGCCATCTTCGATTGACTTGCTCTATGCATGATTATTGTGCCATCTTATTACGAGTTCTTTTTTAACCTTAAGTTTTAGCGTCAACGTTGGAATTATTCTTGTGCTTAAATTATTAATAAACGCTTCAGTTTGTCACATCGGTTCCCTATTTGATCTGCCGATTTATTTTTTTCTATTTCTGGTTTGGAGACATTTTCGCTTTATTAATTTCGATGTTAAATGTATTAGATTTTCTCACCATTCCTAATTAACCACACAATTACCCACGCTTTGACGATTTTGCAGTTGAAGATCCGTCAGATGACTTCAGGCGCATAAGAGACTACGTGGATTGCAAGCGCTGTTTAGAACATCCAGAAGTTCTTAAACTTTTAAAACAAGATCATGGAGCTGGAAAGAATACTATTTTAACTTCGAACGAGAAAAATTACAAAACCTTCCGTAACAAGGTTCAGGAATATCTGAAAATCAACCGCTGCCAAGCAAAACGAATATATGAAATTTTACAACTCTATCTTCTTCCCCGTACATCTGAAGCCTTTGAATGCTTTCGGGATGCATTACAAAAAAGAACTACCGCGAATTATGAGGTTCGATTTTCTTATTGAAATTAATGATTTTAACAATTAAGGAATTTTTGCGATAATTATTGTAGATAGTTTTTTGTAGTTTTTGCTTTAAAATACCTCTGGGATTGATTAAACACAAAAAGAACTCAAATAAAATTCTATTGATTAGAATAAAAAAATATGGCTTTGCAATTTCAGTTACCGCTCGACAGTAATGTAATACAATATGCGTCCTTCAAAATATATCATTCTTTGTAGCATAATACAAAGAAATAACTGCTCTTATGTCACTTGAAGCCTATATCTAGCTCATTTTGTAGTATGGAATGCTTCCATACACTCTGGATGGATAGACAAGTTACACATCTTGCAAATAAATGCTGAACGACGTCCACATTCTCGGCATCTAGCGTGTTTAGATTTATCTTTCGCTGTCCAATGCTGTTGGTTATTGTACCTGATTTCATCAATTGAGGATTTGGATGGTGCAACTGTTGGGCCAGGATACTTCCGTTTAGTGCCAAAAGTAGCCAAGGTTGCAATCACAAGTTGTCTAGTGAAATCTAATAAAGGTGTTTTGTGATCGTTTCTTTTATATCTCATCCATGCATTCATAACTTGTGCGTTCAGGCTCCACGCAAATAACGGCCACAACCATTTTTTAGATCGCATTCTTATGCGATATGCACCGACTTGCTGATCGACCAGATCGATACCGCCCATGTCAGTGCCATACGTTTGTATAGAGTTAGGGATCTGAATTTGTACAAACTTGTGGGTTTTTCTGTCTCAACGTTTGACCTTTGGTATTGGATATATATATATATAGTTCCCCAAAACAGAGCGTCCTTCAACCGCCTACTGTTACCACCCACTGCAAGGGATAGCCTGTTGAAGCTATTTGACAGCCATCCTATGCTTTTCGCTGTAAGCCTAGACTCACATGCAATTTAGTAACCTTTCAAAAGCGCCATTACGAGAGCTCCAACCCGCGAGTTTCATTAACAAGCATATGCCGCAGCTTTCCTAACCCTAAATCTTAATAATGGTGTTGATTAGGCTGATCGTGTTTCGTTATGTTGGGACAATACACGCTTAACAGGTTTTGAATAAATATATTATGTTTTTCAATTATTATTTTACATTTTCCAGTTAATTTTCTGAGTTCAACTTTGCTATATATAGTCTAGGGTTTTGAATCGAGAATGACGATGCAGTTCTTGTCCAACCCATGACCCACGTGAAAGCTATTCGGAGTCTACGTCTTATCATTTTACTGGCTACTCACCAATCTGATTCTTGTGCAGGGTATATTCTAATTCGCTACATCGTTAAGTTATTCCTCATTGGAAGCTAAATGATTTACTGAACAGTAAGTAAAATCAATCGGCTCAACTTTGTTTCGCTAATGTATCGATCACTTTCTGTCCATGACCGATCTCGTGCTAGTTGCATTTCAGTTATCTGCCATCGTTTACCATTGCGTTTTCTATTTTAACTTGTTCTCGCTTTCAGCGCGCTCGTTCTGATATCATGTGTGGTCGCGTTTTGAAGAAACAACACGGAACGGTTACCGTCACTGAGCCAGTTCGAAAAATGTTCGACGAGCTGGCTGAAGATTGTTTCCGCGCCCAGGTCAAAGAGAAAGTTGACTTTGATTTCGATTCATATCAAAGGATCGTTGAAAAGTTGGACTTGAAATTTGGCAACACGCTATCACCAAAGCGTGTTACCTAATATTTCCATAACTGACCAGACAGCATTTACACTGAGATTTGTATGATTAAATATTGTATATTTTTGTCAATCATCAACGTTGTTCAAAACTTTATTATTCTATTTGTGTTCCGTTGACTGGTTTGTGATCCGGTGTTTTTCGTATCCAAATTTTGTGTGACATACTATTTTCTTGAACACATCAATTCGGAACGTTATATTTTTTAAATTATGGGGCGTGACTGCGAAGTTGCTCGATACCAGTGCCTGCCATGTGCAGATTTTTTATTGCGCTACTCAGCTATTCAATAGTACCCCTTTGCTGCAGCTACAAATTTTGGGTAATGTGCTTAAGCCAGATCTCCATCATACTCAGATGTGAAATGGTTATCGAAAATAGTTAGCAAAATATCTGCGATAGCCTAGTGTCCCCAGTGGCTTCACAAGGAATAAAAAAGCTATATCAGAAAGTACGCTTAATTCTCACCGCCTTTATTTCTTTTCATATCCGTTTAGGCCTTGGTAGCTTGCCAGTATATCGGTTCACGAACGGTTTATGATTGCGGCACCCTGGTAATCTTCAACCTTGCGATTTCGTACATACAGTGCCTTATTCTCAAACGAACGTTTTTGGATGATCAACGATTTGTTTGCTCGTTCACCACAACTACCGTGCAACAATTTTTTACTGCATGTGAAGACAAGTGGACTAGCATTCGCGGTTATTCCTGATACTCGTAACACGGAGCTAAAGAACAGGAGCTGCTATTCGCTTCTCATGATTTGAATTATCCTGATTTACCTCACAAATCAGCAGGGCATCGCTCACACTCTAATGTTGTGAGATATCAGGACAAGCCTTCACCATTTCAAAGTTTCCGTCCGTTCATGTCCTCATCAGTCCTTGTCTATATTAACGATTTAGTCGGTTCGACTGCTCCATTGGCCAAGAAAATTTAAGATCTTTTTTGCTTTTGTACTTGAAATGAGTCTCGGGCTCTGGTCTGAAAAATGTAGCAGTTTCAAGTAATGTATCATAAGCGAATAGACATGCTGCCAAAGTTGTTCCTGCTCCGAGTTTTTATCTTCGTTGTTTTTCCCCGTTTACTAATGGAATGAAACATGATTTTAATCATGTCGCGTCACAAAATATGTGCATCCATAATTGAAATCGATTAAACAGTTCAGAAGACTATGAGCATACGGATGGAATCACAATTGTGCAGTACTTCTGTACTGCCCAGGTAACCGTATACGAGGGATTGCCACCGTTGCTAAGCTACAGCCTAGAATATGCTACATTCTAATTTTGTGAGTACCGTTAAAATTTTAATTTCCATGAGAATTTAATAACGTATTTTATTTAACATCATTTTGTACGTTTCACGGGTACAGGGTGTCAACTCACAATTATTCAGTCAGTTGCGATATTCATGGACTGTTGTTTACATAAGTCTAGTTTAACGCGTAACTCCGAGAAACCCTCCTCTTTACAAATTGAAAACGATTTTAATCTTCTGCGCAGCTCTAATTCGTGAATGCGTCATTCCACGCTAATGTTAAGTATGGTATGGTATGAAAGCACAGGTCTGATCCAAGCAAAGTGCCTCACAGTCAGAGACTGCACGTGAGCTAGGATACTGCCCAGGCCTAAACAGATATGAGGAAGAAAAAAGATCAGGAAATGGTAGTGAGACTCCAGCCTGTTTCAGCATGCAGCTCACTACCTCTGGCCAATCAATTTAGCACGGTTAGCACAAAGTACTGCACGATTGCACATTAGGGTTAGGTGTGCTAATCCTAGAGTGAAGTTTGCCTCAAAAATGCTTTCATGTAGTCCAAACTGTGCCACTGAATGAACAGAACGATCTATTTGTTCAGCATTCTGACGATGTCTTCACTCATTTTTTTATTTTGCATCGAATTTGTTGAGTAATTATATTTTAGATGGTCTTCAGTGCAGCAAACGGTTTTGAGTCTAGTGTCAAGTAGTTCTCTCATTTGGAGCTTAATAATATACTGCAAGCAACCGTGTATTCATGACGCTCATCCGTTGTCATTTGATTTTGCGTATTGTTACATATGCCTGGCATGGTTAGTGATCTTTCAGTTCCGCTCAGCGAGCAATTGCAACAATGATCGAATTCTGTTCGTCAAACGGCTGCCGAACGATTTATTCGTATGCTCATATATGTTGCAGGATTATTGTCTTTCGAGCGCATATTTGTCTCGACATAGCATCCAATTCTTCTTTTTGGGAATATATATAATCTTATTTGAAAAATTCCACATTATATCATTCAACGACAGTCTAATTTCTTTTTTCAGACATATGTGCCAACATGCAGGATGACACAAAACGTATTGTATCGAAAATTATTCAACGATTGAAATGCCAGGGCCTATTTGATCGTATCAGGAAACAATGCCTTGAGGATATTGATTATGACAGAGATTATTCTAAACTCCAGGATGAAGTAATTTCGTTCACAAAAGACTTTCTCCGGGATAAAGAAAGACCAACAGATTCAGAAAGGTTAAAATTGCGCGAGGAATTGCGTAGAGAATTGATTGATTCCAAAATGCTCAGATCCGGAGTTGATCGAATTGTGAGAAATGCTGTTCGTACCAAGCTCCCTACGGATTTTCATGATCAAATCCGAAAACTTGTTCACGAATCGTTTGGAGTTCTTACCGACTCACCCATTTCACACCCCGATGACAGTATTAGCCCTGTCCCGAACTCTATCAATCGTTCTGGTTCTGAATGCAAGCCACCTATTTCGATAAGCAATATTTTACCACCAGTTGCGCCTGTTTTGCCTGCAGTAAATGTCCCAATCCCCCCGAGTTATTTTCCATTTCCGCCTATTGTCCCTCCTGGCGTTGCGCCCCCATTACCTCCTCCACCTCCGCCACTACCGTCCTCATTCAACTCTTCTAATGTGTTTCCACCGATTGTTTACGGATCCTCTTCTAATCCTATGAATAATCCATCGTTGATTCCTGATTCCACAAAGGAAATCACCCCAGCATCATCAATGACTACAGTGAGTTTTTGACCAATCACCGACCGCCAACGCTTCTGTAATTTACACTGTATTGTTTGTTTTTCAGGTTATTCGGCACTCGAATTCTGTAGAAATGTCGGATACGTACCATTCTACTGCAGAGGACGATGGCGAAGTGGATGACGCCATGGAGCTGGGTTGGTATAGCGTATAACATCTTCATTTCACACTCACTGTTCGCATCTAGTCATTATTCCTTATCCAGGTTCCCAGTCTTTCAAAGTGGTGGACAATGCTTGATTTTAATGTTGCTATTCAACTAAATACATAGCATATTCCGTTGTGAATTTAGTAGTCTAATGTTATACATCCTATCTTATTCGAGGGATGCCTTTTGCGTATATGGTATGGTATGAAAGCACAAACCTGGGCAACCTGACAGTATCTCAGCCCACGTGCAGTCTGACTGTGTGGCACTTTACCTGGATCAGGCTTGTGCTTTCACATCACATCCTGATCCATGCGAAGTGCCGCACATTCAGAGACTGTACGTGGGCGATATTACTGTCAGGTTGCCCAGACCTAGACAGATATGAGAAATAGAGAATAAAGATTAAAGATGGTAGTGAGACTCCAGCGTGTTTCCGCATGCAGCTCACTACCCGTGGCCAATTAATTTAACACGGTGTTATCCGCACAACACAGAAGTGATATACGATTGCACATCAGTGCGTAGATGTATATTAAAGTACAAAGAAGAAGAAGACCAGCCAAACGACTTTAACTGCTATCCGTTGCGGCAATACCAACGTTTTATGCAAGCGACCGCATCGTGCCTCATTTTCACGATGACCTACTGTCAGCTTTAGTGTGATCGAGACTTGTCCACTCATCGCTAAAATATTGCATGAAATCGCTCGTTAGTCATTGGGATAACTCAGCAAATCTCAACATTCTAGCGCGCTTAATCTCAGCTGTCCGAAGAATATAACCCGTGAAGTGAAATATAATACTTCAAATAAAGCTGGACCTCCAATCTAGTCACTATTTTTACCAACGCGTGCAGTGTCACTGTCCACGTTCGATTATATTAACTCTGCTTACACACGGAACGTTAACGAGAATGGGGTTTTATATATTTGAAGAAAATGACCATGTTTGTAATGAGTGTTGAACGAGTGATTCCTATGTGCTAAACATTTAGTTATTTCTAACCCATCTTCAGAAATCACACAAGTTGTCCACCAGTGAATTACTTAGAGAAAGATTATCGCTACTACTCCGATTGAATACGGCCAACTGCTGTGAAGATTCACTCAATGTTAAAATAAAATTTTAACTGAAATAATTTTGAGCACTTGAATTCATTTTTTATTTGGCTCGTTTTGCGTTCGTTATAACACGGGAAAGTAGATCTGCAAACCGTTTCCCATTTATGTCGTCAACTTGAGTTTAAAAAATATAACTATAAAGACTAATTAGTGAGAGAAAAATACATTGTTCTAAATTCTTTACCCCCTTGCGGGCATGCGCCATAATAGCATAAAATTTCGTATGCCGTTTACTAGTTGGGAGTTCACCTATTTTCCATTTTTTTCGAAACGAGTCTGGAGTTTTATTTCGGAATTTTCGGTCAATTGAAAATGTGATCACTTTTGGACCCATAGATCTTTTGGAGTCCGATATGCTTCCACCGAATTCCTTGTCATTGTCCTCGAGGACAGCATAACGTCGATGACAGATGCTGTTACTTAGCTTCCTTACAACCTTGCATGGATTTGCAATTGTGTAGTAGTTCTGTACTTTACAGGCAACACGACCATATTAAACAGTCAAGTGAGCTACATGTAATGTATGATGTATGAAATCACAAGTCTGATCCAGGCAAAGTGCCGCATAGTCAGAGATTGCACGTAACCTAAGATACTGTCAGGTTGCCCAGGCCCAGATAGTTAAGGAGAAGGAAAATAATAATAGAATTGAGACTCAAGCGTGTACTCGCATGCAACTCACTACCAGTGGCAACTCAATTTAGCACGGCGTTAGCTGTGTAGTTCGGAAGTGATGCACGATTGCAAAAACGCGCTAGAGTATCACTGGCATTTTCTGTTATATCTGTCTAGGCTTGGGCAACACGACAGTTTCTCAGCCCACATGCATTCTCTGACCTGGATCCAGCCATGTGATCTAACACAACAACACACATACACACTACCTTGATGTACTAGAAGAAGAAAGAAGAAGAAATTGACTTTATTCATACACACGAATTTTCAGCTATTACAATAATTTCACCACAAATTTAAAAAATGATAAACATTTCCCGACATCGAGTTACAATTTGTCGACTGAACGATTTTTCTTGTCCGTCTAAATTGATTGACATACGATCCAGTTTACTAGCAAAAGTTTTTCGGTCAAACGTTTCACTGCCAGTCCCGGTATCTCGTACTTCGTTTTAAAGTAGGATAGAGGGCCCACAGCGCTACAGAATCTCTTAGTGTAGTGCCGCATCAACACCCATCCCTTGCCGCTCCACTTGAGACCCGTACATAATCAAGTAAATGCGTACATGCCCATGGATACTGTCATTCAATTTTGTTTAAGAATCCGAATTCGCAATACATATATTTTTATCAAATATGCTATCATGCGTGAATTACACGCTCCCTTGATATTTTGAACGAATATGTCAATTACTGGGAGCTACTTATATTTTTTGTTTTGTGATTCGTTTTGTTTTGCTATCAGCTTCTTCTCGTTCGCAAAGTCCGGTACCAGAGTGTGAAAGCTCACAAGATCCGCATACAGGTAGTCTTAGTCCTGTTGAAATTGCGAAACGACTTCAACAACCGACTACAGCTAAAGACCTCAAGTCAAGTGAACTCTTTTGGCGGGGAGTGCATATGGAACTAGACGATGTGTCTGATGATGAGGCACGAGGATCGACTATCGATTTAGGATTACCGGATCGAATTCCTATGCCGTCCACTTCATCTCGTCGTTCTTCACAGTTGAAGCACTATTTCCAATCGCACTCAACGAAACCGGACAGTCACAGAAGCTCTCGTGAGCCACTTTCCCGTTTCCAAGGTTCACGTACTTCCACGTTTCCTCAAAATTCTCCTGGACGCTTGGGCAGACTGTCGTCGGACGAAGAATATTTCCCCACGTTTCGTGATTCCGACCTTCTGGGCGACATGCGCAACAAAAAGCGCTCGGACTCGGAACATTCTAGTCCGGTTTCATCATCCTATCGTGTTGATAGGCGGAAAGAAAATCGCCAACAATTCTCATCAGAAAGCGAGTCTGATACCTCTCGTTCTGGCTTACACAGATCGCGTGAGTTCTAGCGTGCGAGGACGTCATTTTTATAATCCTGCTGTCGATAAAAACATTGATTTTATCGAATGGATCAAATTCTCGATTTTTGATCACCCACGCTGTAAAAGTGCTGCTTTACACTCTGCGTAGCGTTGGTCTATTAGTCTATTGCCCGGACAGGTAAATCCATGATTGCGCTAGTCAATGTCGTCCGATTGCGACAGCCGTTTCCCTGGGATTTTCTAATTTTTTATGTTGGCTTCTATTTGAAATACCCAAGTTCAACTTGCGATCACCGCAAGGACGATTTTGCATCAAGATATCATATGCGATACTTGGTGTCGCGGGGTGAGCTAAATTCTTGCACTTCGCTTCGTCATATTCAGAAAATTAGTGTTATTAATATATCAATAGATCGACGGTTCTTCAGTTCCGTTTTTTCTTCGCTCAATGAACACCCGCCAAATGGAAATAGGAAACGTTTGAATGCTCAACGTCAATACCGCTTTGCGCATGCTTAATTTAGAAAGTTTATCTAGTTCTCATACTTCCTCGCTTCTTCCTCATCGAAAATTTGTGGATATTTCGATAGATTCCCGGCGTTTCACGCAACCTGCCAAGTCACCGTTCTCCGTCGAGCCAAGAGTTGATGGTCGTTTGAAAAAACATGAATATGCAACTGAATATGGTGACTTTGCATCCTCCGGACTTTCACCAGTAAGTTTCCAAGTTACACACTTTCATCATTGCGATGTTTCATACTCACTAGTATACAAAAACCCAAATGGCAAGCTCCGACCGTTTCGTTTGTGCTTACTTTTTTATATGGTTGTATGTGCAATCGTGCTGCACTGTGATGCGGTGCAGTTAACACTGGTAGTGAGCTGCATGCGAAAACACGCTATATTCTTACTGTCATTGCTATTTTCCTTCCCCATATCTGTCTTGACCTGGGCAACCTGGCAGTATCTTAGCCCACACGCAGTCTATAACTGCCGCACTTTGCCTGGATCAGTCTTGTGATTTTATAGATGGTTGTGTGGCAGCTATCTATCCAGCACATGCTACCAATGATGATGATGACACGCAGAAAGGAAAAGTGTTTTGAATTTTTAATATCGACTATTGCAAAATGTTCGTTCGGCCTTTTTATATTCCGTTATATTTGTTTCAAAATTTGCCTTCCTTTCGCAGTTGAATGTCACAAACCGTCCGAACTACAACAGTCCAAATTTCGCTTCCAATCGTTTGAACAAACGCCCATCCTCGTCAAGCCACCACGCTTCGCGGGAACGACGCGACAAAACGGATTTGTATTCGGCAGGCGATTCGCATTCCTCCGGCTACTCGCCTCGCGATTCCCGCTCACCTTCTCCTTGTACGAGTTATTCGGTTGTTCCATGTTTTATCCCACTAAACCCACAATTTACGAGGAAATCTGCGCATTAGGATTTTGCACCACCATGATGGCATGAAAGCACAAGTCCGAACTAAGCAAAGTGCCGCACAGTCAGAGACTGCACGCGGGCTAAGATACTGTCAGGCTGTCCAGTCCTAGACAGATCCACCACCATGAGCTTCAATGCTTAATGGGTGCACGTTCACCTGAATTCCCCCGTTAATGTTATTGGGCTGTGATGAGTTTAGGTCACTTAATCTCGGATAAAAATGCCACATCTGTCACCCAAACTTCCCTGATAGATCTGGACATAGAGTGTATGCTGCGCATACCTGTGTATTGTTTGATTGGCTCCACCGAATTCGCTCAACACTGTGCATCTCGTCTGGTTTCAGATTTTTGCTTTACCGTGAAATCAAAAATATCGAGGCCAGGTCAAGTACGAAAGTTAGATGCAGCTTGCTTATCCAAGACTAGGTACAAAATTGAGAAAATACGAATGGTGATGTCATGTGCTGTTTGCCAATGCATCTCTTATGGTTCACTAAATGGGGATGCATTTTCGGCATTCTAATTCATCTTGTTGTGTAGATAGCAAAGTGGTTCGGGATCCAGCTAGGTTTGGCCATATTTGTCCATATATGAAATAAGGAAACTTTTACTCGGAATATATGCTGTTCTTCACTAATTAAAGACCGCTAGAGGGCACGTGAGAAATGTACGTAATCCTGATTACCTGCCATCCTCACACACGGATGTGCAATTGTAACGTATTTCTGTGCTGTGCGGCTAACATCGTGCTAAATTGATTGACCACCGGTAGTGAGCTGTATGCTGAAACCCGCTGGAGTCTCACTAGCATTGCTATTTCTACGTGCTCCTGTCTGTCTAGCTCTGGGCAACCTGACAGTATCTCAGCCCACGTGTAGTCTCTGACTGTGCGGCACTTTTTCCTGGATCAGGCAACACACGTATAAAATGGGGCCTTCAGATATTGATGTGAAAAATGACTGCAAAAGCCTAACACTCAGTTTGATCATATTGGTTATTTCACTGCTACTTGCTGATAAAACCAGTTCGCTTAGACTGGTAATAATTGCACTTATCCGGCTTGATTCCAACATCAAGTTGCTGTTACGACGTCATGGCCACGAACTCTTGAGCGAGCGTAGTGTGCGACCGGATTCCAATTGATTGAAATTTTTATGCTGCTCGTTTGCCGAAACCCGTGGTCTAATAATTCTTGAAAATTATTTCATTTTGATTTTAGACAACAGTCCACACCTGATACACAATATTCGGGATCGCAAGAGAGAAATTGAAGCTCGTTTGCGAGAGATCCGGACGAGAGAAAAACAAATACTAACTAGTGATCACAGCATACGGTCTAGTCGAGGTCTTTCTCAAGAATCGATGGACATAACGGATTCGGCAATTCATCGGTACGTACCTATTCAACAAGCCAAGTGTATACTTACTTTAAACGGCGTTAATAATCAAGACACCCCACTTTCCTCATTTTACATTTGTTGCATGTTATTGAAAGTCGAACTCTTCATTTTCTGACCACCAAGCAGCGGTCATTACACATGCAGTCTCTGACTGTACGGCACTTTGCCTGGATCAGGCTTGTGCTTTCATACATACATACATTCCACCTGAGTCAAGAACAGATTTACCCGAACTACAGACGCCAGTGGCCAAGTTCTTTGGCGTAATAAGGCATCAATGTGGTTGGACCCTAGAGCAATACAGGAAATTTAAAACATCGAACTCAGTACTGCAGACATTTAAACCCCAAGTTCATCCGCAGTCACTTAATCCCCAGGTTGATAACTTCTGATTTTAAGAACGTCAATTTTTCCGTATTCGAGTATCGCTGAATTGCACGAGATGTGATACCATACAACGAAAAATAAGTAAACTAAGGATGAAAGCAGATAATGATGCAGATGATGATTTACGCCTCATGATTGTGCCGTTGAATGATGCATTATAGTCACTCATTTCTTGCCAACATCCCACCATGTGGAAATTTCTTAACGGTTTCCGAAGGAATTGCCGACAGCATACGGTCTCAGTTCTTCAAGGTGCTGGGGCTCATATCAAACAGAAGAAGTATGCTGAGATATGCGGTTTCTTCAGAACGTATCAAACTGACTGACTGAAGATTAAGTGACTGGGGGTGCACGGCTGTGCAATCGTACAGTACTTCTGTTCTGTGTGGCTAACACCGTGCTATATTGATTGGTCACCGGTAGTGAGCTGCATGCTGAAACACGCTGGAGTCTCACTACCATTTCTATTTTCCTTCTCGTATCTGTCTGGGCCTGGGCAACCTGACAGTATCTTAGCCCACTTGCAATCTCTGCATGTACGGCACTTTGCCTGGATCAGACTTGTGCTTTCATAACATAACATAACATATAGCACTGCACTTTACACACAGCTTCATTGAACAACGCATTCCCTCGAATTTCTTGTATAATTAGCATGTCGTAAATTCCGCAATTTCGTCGCCTATCACAATCGTTCGCGGTTTAGGCCTTCAGATAGTGCCTCAAGCCATAGCGCATAATTATAAATCCACTTTCCGGTGATTGCCCACAAACCGCCATCAATCGAACCTGCAAGACCAATGTGAATCACAATGGGATAACCGTTGCCAAAGAAACGACCGATTTTTGATTCCCAGCTCCCATTCGGTTCATTCTAAACTGAATGTTGAAATTTCAGTTCATTGTAAACTGAGCAGCATGAAAAAGTCACACTAATAAGCGTGTGACCGGCTTATTTCAAGATGATACTTCCATATTGTCCCGATTTCCGATCAGTGTTTTATCGATTTTGGCAATCAGTTTTCACATGTCCGAGGATTGATACCCGTATGCATACAGAATACGTGGTGAATTTAAACACCCCAGTTAGTTTCCACTCATTAGCACTTGTGCATAAGTGGTGCGCCGTTCAAGTTTCGACACAATAAATGTTCTTGGCACATCATAGTCTCACTTTATAGTCTTACTTTGCTCTATTAGATTTGTTTCAATTTTGCTAGCTCTTTCGATCGGCAACGAGCGAATTTGTCTTCAAGATATGAGCATTCAAGACACTCACCGGAGTTGCCCAAACTCAAAAGCAGAACACATCATCACAGACGTCATCGTTAAGTTTCAGTTCTTTTAATAATTTTGTATTTTTTTTAAATAAACGATAATAAATAATTTTTTTGTTTTGTTGCTATCAACATCATGTATTTGACTGCTATTTAGAACATGTCCCTTGGGAGTGCGGTATATGCTTGCAGAGGTTATCGCAGATAGTGAGCATGACTGTTCACCACAATTGGCGCTGCCGAAAGTATGCTACAGGAAGAACTGCTAAATGGACTTCTGCTAAGCTTGGTCACAAACATTTGTTCGCACGCGTGTAGTCCAAAAGCCCACAGGCCCAACGGCTTGGATGACCACGAACCGGACTAGCCGAGTTTGTTACTCGTGTGCTTTGTAGCGCTTCGTTGAAACAATAAGAATCAGAAGCAAAAATGGCATGTAATGAATCTGCAAAACATGTATTTCCAACAGGTGAATTGTTTGTAAAGGTTTGTTTCTTCAAAAAGCTACTGGATCGAGACATGATTCATTTAGTCGTGCTATCTACGTGTGTGCTCGTGTCGAAGCCCCGACTCCCAAACACCTTAACTTCAGGGAATAAGACAACAACCATTAAAATAAGCAATAAATGCGATGGAATAAAACACGTAAAAACAAACATGAAAACATTATCACTTCGAAGTAGCTGTGTTCCGGTTGCGTTAGCAGGCATCGTGTTGTTCTGTGAATAGAAAAACGAAAATGTTAGACACCAACATAAGTCAGACCAGTATCATTTCTACCAATTAAATATAAACACGAGTGTCTAATTGTTCGCTACCTGCGAAACAACTGCCTTTTGCGACAATTAAAAACGAATATGCGGACACCGAATAACCGATGCTGATCGAATGTTAGAGAGCTTGTTACTCAGCTAGATTTTTTCAACTTGAACATCCCGAAAGATAATACACTAAGGAGTAAATGATGAATAAAGAAAAACCAAACGCACAGGTACTGTGGTTCATCAATGATTAAACACTCGTCGTGGTTAATTAAAAGTTGATAAAACGTTTATACTAAAGCCAGCAATTATTAACGCCTAAACCTTAGTCCAGGAGGTAACGGACAATTATGTAGTACTATTTTTTACGCTCAAGAGATTTATAATAGTGTTGCTGTATCACTGGCGCGAAACAAAAGTGGGTCTCACCTTTCAAAATCGGGCAAAATTTCTTGTGAGTGAACCAATGCTGACGTTGACAAGCGACTGAACAGTATCCAGTTTCGTGGCAATTTCGACATAACATAATTTGAACCCCTTTCCCTCGATCCCCACAAGTAGCACAGAACTCTGATGCCGAATCACCGTGCCCAACAGCGAAAGGGCCTCGTCCGTTAATCGCACATTCCAAGAGCGAAAGTGCAGTCGGACTTTGGCCGGGTTGCGTTTTGGATACTTGAAGCACTAACTGGCGCCAAAGCGTGGATTCCGTATGAGGGAAAGAAAGCAGCGCCTGGCGAATGAACTTTTCCTGGCCAATCGGCAACCCGTGTGGCTTGGTACCATTTAAAAACTGTCGTATAAGATCGGATAGACCTTGGTCTTTCGAGTTTCTGTCATCGTTCGTGGGTTTGGTGGATTTAGCGTCCATGTGCTCACCAGCTCGACGTAGTAAACACGCAACAATGTGGAATTTCAAGGCGAGAGGTTCGTGTGTTTTGTGTGGCGTGAAGTACTTTCCAGACAGTGCTTCTAGTACCTTGGCAGCTTGACGCCATTGAACTAGGACAGTGCTTGCTTTCTGTGGAGCAGTGTCACTTACGTCCGTGCCACAGCTGTTCAATCGTAATAGGATCTATACGGAAACGAGTA
Source organism: Atriophallophorus winterbourni (assembly GCA_013407085.1). NCBI lineage: Eukaryota > Metazoa > Platyhelminthes > Trematoda > Plagiorchiida > Microphallidae > Atriophallophorus > Atriophallophorus winterbourni. Next base: position 40,889 of record JACCGJ010013441.1, read on the forward strand.
TGATTAAAAATTTATCCAGTGACGAGAAAGGTTATTTGTATTTTACTATATATTTAGAATGATCTTACATAAACCAGTGGTTGAAAATGATGTGCAGCATGCAATACAATTAAAAATTAAATTCGATTTTACAAGGCTAAATGGATTTCGGGCGTGTAGATCAATACCAACTATGCTATTTCGAAAATCATCTGGGATTAATGCTAGGATTCTAGCTAACAGGTAGGTCCGAAGAAACATCTTACCTCAGGCTGTGCATAGAATTCTAGATTGCATAGCAGTTGTGTGACTTTGAGGTATCAGGGTAGATGATATCAACAATCAAAAATCAGCGTGAACATCATTCTCACGTGAGGCCGCAAATTCGATTTCACGAGGCGCACAAATGTGAGTGATTTCAAAGGTAATTCTTCATCGTGTCCTCGCATGCATTGATACGCAAAATTCGTGCGCTCGAAATAGTATGGAATACTCGTCGTTTAGGTACAGGATTGTAGTTCATAGTTGTTCTCCGAGCGGGTATCGTTGATTGCGGACGGTTTGTCACCAAACTAGATGACATTAGCGAAACTTATTTCGAAGACAATGAGCGATGTAGATCATTTGGATTTCTGTGCAACACACGCGACCTTATCTACTGGGATTCAAGCGTCCCATTGGTCTCATTGTTTGGTAAATGTTAACTAATTGAAAGTGCTCATTAATTGATTGTGCAGTTCAATATCCCGCTTCGGGAAACATTCGAATGCGATGAGTTACGCCTTTAGGCATGATTTTATATCCAATCTAGTTGAATTCATGTCCTTCTTGATCCGCACATATAGATATTGGCAAATTGTCATCGTGTAGATAGTTTGTGTTCACGTATCCTCGTTTCTAGCCTTCTTCATGTCTGTCCGACAATATTTCTCAGTCTGAACATGAGATTTTGTGAAAACTTTTTCTTTCTTTAGCAACCGCGTCCTTGATGTATACCAAACGGCTTTTCAGTGTTCGGTTAGGTTTGCGCATCTCATTAATTTCAAGTGGGCGTAGGATTCTTGCGGTAATTTCCGAGATGTGTTTTGTGTAAGGAAGTGTTAATCTTGTCACATTGTTCCCGTGTGGTTGCATTGTTGAATGCTTGTTGGAACGAAACACTTTTAAAGAGCGTTCTAGTGCATGAATGCAATAGAGAAAGAACCGAAATCACCGTCTATGGTAGAACTCAGGCCATTGGGGAGTTTATTGAAGCGTGGTATCTAATGCCACAGTCAATCGACGAGTACGTTCAATTGGATGGCAGTACAGACGCAACAGAAGTTAGAATAGTCCCAATCGCCAATTGGCGATGATGCCATCTAGTTTGGTGACGAAACGTCCGCAATCAACTATACCGGATTAGGGTACAAATATGAAATACAAAATGGAAACATCTAAAGACCGAATAAAACGTTTATATAACTAAGGTATAATCCAAAAACCGCAGGTCGACTAGACTGTAATAGTAATGGGCAAATTTACCTGTGCTCAGGCAAGCTCGCTAGCAACAATGCTTGAAGTTCAACCGGAAAAAAGTGTGATCCTATAAGCTGATTGTGTGTACATCACGCAGTTTTAACGTTGGTGGCAATCGATAGCAAACTGGGGGAAACATCTATGTTCCAACGGTGTTTACTGGGATTATTACCCACTTAGTAAGACAAAGGCCCAGTTTTTTGTTCATATTCCATGGATTTACATCCTACTGACGGTTTTGGACCATGTGAACTCATGAGACAATAATTAAAGGTACAATGAAACCTGAAACAGGTGGAGGTCACTGCTCACCTTAACCGGGGTAACATTTAGATCAAGTAGTACGCGATATAAAAAACCGACGGAGCTTGTGTTTAATCGAAGGTCCTCTGGTACATTTGGCTTGGTGAACTGCTCCAGCTCAGCTCGCTCAAAAAAATTATTGATAAAAGTACTAGCATGCGGATTACCTGTAAAATGATTTACGTTAATCGTAACTCACCGACAAACGAAGCCATCTGGGCCGCTGTTCGATTTACCCTATTAGTCTCGTCTGGTGACGCTCCATGGTTTAGAAGCAGTTCTAGTAGCTCCAAATTACCTTAAAGCAAGAGCTAAACGCTTACGTATATACTAACCTGTAATGGCGGCAAACATGAGAGCGGTGTAGCCTTGCTTTTTATCCGCAGCGTTCACACTAGCCCCGTTTTTTAACAAGAAATCCACCAGATTCAAATGACCACGAAAACATGCTTGATGTAAGGGGAACAGACCTTCCTGCGGAACAATTATTAGATTAAAACCCTCGAGGCATACTTGGTTCACGGCATTGACCAACGCCCGATTATTTGATAATAGTGAACTCACAACTCCCGAATCACCTGTTTGAAAAAAACAAGAAAATATCAATGTGCTCAGAACGAAAAAACAAGTTGGAATTAGTAAACGCACAATCTATTGGAACTGCGGCAACAATTTCGGGGAAAACAACTTCAGCATTAGCCTTTGAGCCAGGAATTCTAAAGCCGAATACTCGACTGTATGTCTCTCAAATATATACGACAGATAACGCTGATGATGAACGATGAAAAATTTGTATTAAACTCAGTAAGCTTAATCGATAGTAAATGGCAATAATGATAATCTTCTACAACAATTTATAATGTACAGACAGGTTATAATCAGCGGTAGAGGATCAGGGCAACGTCACATGTTGCGAACTACTCATCATTGACAGCATTACACCGGTAAAAAGTACCAAGTGATTAACTGTTATACAACCATGACATAGTAAAAAATATATAAAAGACATGGGTAAGGGTGGGACTTAGAAAGCTACTAAAACTAAAAAATCATGAGGTACAGATACACTGGGAAGAGGTGCCTACACCTCGAATCAAATATGCATTCAAAAAAGTGTTGTGAACTAATAGAGCGATATCGGCATTACAGCTTCCTTCCGATTTTCAGTGCCACGCATCATAACTGCGAACTACTATTCCAGTTTCGCGCGAATGCACAATAGTGCAATACTTCTGTACCGATTTGGTCACTATTGAATTGATTTGGCAACGTTATTGAACTGCATACAGAAACACGCTAGAATGTCAGTGTCATTTTACGTTTGTTATCGTCTCGGCCTGTGCAACAAGTCAGTATCTTAACTCACGTGCGGTTTCTAAGTGTGCGACACTTTGCCCGGATCAAGGCTTTTGATTTCACACATACATACTATTCGAGTTCAAGCGACAGGTACTGTTCTCGCTGAAAACAGCAGCACTCAAATGGGAACCATTTTTACAACTTTGTAAATGTAATGCAAATAAGGTTATGCATTGCGTTTAATGTTAAATAAGATCGGTTGTACGAACTTTGTTTGCCATCTTCAGGCAGAGACAGTGACGATTACGTTCAGCGCGCCTTGAAACAGTAAAAAAGTTGCAAACAAAGGTGTACTCGAAAACCACGTTAAACCTTGGTTAGAACAAGAAACCATAGTGTTGAAAGAGACTTTTGGATAATTCTTGGTAAAGCGCTCAGGATGCCTAAAATCAATAATTTATTATGACGCGCACATTCCCCACATCGTTGTTCACCATACGAACTCTAATTAACAATGGCTTCAATGCATAATCGTTTCCCACTTTTTCAAGTCTCCATTACATCAAGGTAACTGGTGATTTACAGAGTGTAAGTGGGGGGTTGGTCATCACAGTACATCGCTATGCAAACGAATTGAAAAGACCACATATTACGACATCGAAACTGCTGTTTACCAACAATCAATACTAAAAATAGAACTGAAAATGAAATTAAAGCAATTTGAAATATGCATTTCACCAAAATGTTGAATATCAGTCAGGTTCGCGTAGGCAAACAACAGGATTTTTGCTCCTTCCTTCTCAGGCTGACAGTCTGCAGTGCGACCTGCGCGCGGGTGGTCCTGTCGCTGGCCACTCTCGCTAGTCCTGTGTGCTGATGGTCATGGCCGAAAGTGCGCGAGCTCCCCCCCCCCAGCCGCTCCTGCGAAATGCACATCTTCTTCTTACTTCAGGAAACTTTATCCCTTTCTCGACTTCTCCATTTTAACTTCAAGTTAATGCAAGTATCGGGGTTAAATATTACAACCTCCATCACAAGCTGAAAATAAGCGGCTGAAATGAAACATCATTAAGATGAAATCAAAATGTACAAACCAACAGCAGAAACAATGATGCAATGAAGTAGGCAACATGGCATTATGTTGGCACGCATGCGGTCTCTGGCTTTGCGGCACTTTGCCTGGATCCAAGCCAGTTTTTTTAAACACAAAGTGCTGGTTTTACTCGTCAAACAATTCCCGATTCACCACCCATCGTTGTGCTTTTTTCCCTTTCGATTCTATAGCGGAAAATGTTGATGCATTCTTCGTTTATGATCACGCAGGCACTGGTTTAAAACCTCACGGTTCCCCGTACGCCGAAGCTTTGAATGGCATAACACTTAAAAATATAGACCACTGGGCTACATTGGATTTCTACAGTAGATAGTTTAACTTCTGATATTTGTTGCATTAAAAACGCGTTTATATAATCCGTTACAGAACTGACTGCTCCGGCAATAATTGTGCGTTACTCAGGTGATTCTGTAGCTGCTTTTCCGAAACGGAAAGGTGTTGGTATGATGATAAACTTCCGCAGAATATGATTCTTTTCGTGACATCGCATACCAACTGGTGCAGAATCCGGGTGTCGAACCAGGTACATGACATAGGCGGTTATAAACAATAACTCTGAACCTTTTTAAAGCCCACGATGAATATACGTAAGAAATTTAATGTGGGTTATTAGAAGGCAAGGCCAGTGTAGGATGCAGGCATGCAAATTACGATCCGCCATTTAGCACATATATTGATTGTCTCTCAAATGTACGCCCATCTAGAGACGGATCCAAACCAATTAACACCCATGAATTTGATTTTGCATATAAGCTCTCTTACAGTGGCACGCAAGTAAAGCTCGTCAGTACGGGTAGTGCCAGCTCTAAATAATCAAGCACAACAAGCACTTTTATTATGGACGCCGGTTTTACCGAAAATTGCTTTAACCCATTTCAGGGGCAACTTTTCAAAAATACGATCACTCCAAAGATCCAATGATCAGGCTAATTTACATTGACTATGAGGAACTAAATAATCGGAATAAGCCTACAATAAATTGTTTGGAGATAAATATGTGGACAATATTCCAAATGTATAAATATGATATTCGCTCCATTTATCAGTAGCGCTTCATCTCATCATCATAGACAACATTACACCGGTAACAATACCAAGTGCCATACAACGATGACAGAAATTTTTTTAAAAGATATGGGAAAGGGTGAGACGTAAAATGCTACTGAACCTATAAAATATAGGACACCGACACACTGGGATGAGATGCCAACACCTCGAATCAAGCATGCATCCAAGCAAGTGTTGTGAACGAGTAGAGCGACACCCGCATGGCAGCTTCCTTGCGGCTTTCAGTGTCACGCTTCATAATAAGCTTTCCTCGTCACTTCACTTGAAAACAGACAAGATTAAACAAGCACTCCAATAAGACGTCTACAGAGAGACCACTAAACACGATTTTGGGCCATATCGCTAAGGGTAAGAAGCCACTGAGAATTATCATCTTTCAGACCCCAACCCCGAAGACGGATTGCACCAATCGCAGCTAGTTTTGACAGTCAAAGGTTTCATCTGCTTCAGCCAAGTCCGAGTCCCAGTTAGAATTGGCGAACAAAACCAGTGTTAGGAAAACGAAGATTACCCATTCGCAATACATGGCCTAAGCAGCAAAGTCTATGCATGCTAACTTGTTTTTTGACGCCTACGTCGCTATCAAAAATCCTATGACGGATATTTGCGTTACGTATCTGATGGATCCAAGTAACTCCAGCGATTGCGCGGAGACAGCGATTGTCGAAGACCTGTAGAAGTCTTATTTATTTATTTCTCAGTGTCCAGGTTTCACATCGGTAGAATAAAACCGCGAGTACGGCAGCATTATAGACCCTACCCTTGAGCGTTAGAGGCAAGCCTGTTTGACGCCACAGATGACCTAAGTTACGAAAAGCTACCGTGGCTCTGAAAATGCGGCCTGAGATCTACTTATTTATATAAGCGTTGCCAGTAATGCAACTACCCAAATAGGTGAAACAGTCTATATTCGCAAGTTCCTCGTTATTGAGACTTAGTGCTACTTCGATCGGATCAATATCCTGTAACAAATATCTGCACTTGAAAGGTGCAAACCGCATACCGAAGGATGATATGATACTACGGATTTGCAATCGCGCACCATTTCTGTGCTGTGCGACTAAAATCTTGCTAAACTGATTGGCTACCAGTAGTGAGCTGCATGCTGCAATACGCTGGAGCTTCACTACAATTTCTATTTTTTCTCATATCTGTCTAGTCCTGGGCAACCTGACAGTATCTTAGCCCACGTGCAGTCTCTGACTGTGCGGCACTTTGGCTGAATCAGGTCTGTGCCTTCATACCATACGTAGTCGGTCTAAAGTAGACTGAACATCCGCATATGAATCGAAGAGTAGAACTACATCGTCGGCATAATCTAAATCAAACATTTTCTTATCTCAGCCTATCTGAATGGTCTATACCACCCATAAGTTTTGGCTCCATAATTGATGGATTGCATTCTAAATGATAATGTACTTGGTTTTAGAGCAGACACAAGAAAAGGCAGTAGACATTTGTGGATGTGGCGGATATTAATTCAACCATCTTCGAGAATTTCGACCCTCTCTTTCCTGAATCCGAGAAAAGCCAGCAGTAGCCGATTCTATCAAGATTGTCCTACAGAATCACATTAAGCTTACCATGAAGCTTTAAAATGCTGCTACGCAAATGGCCGCCGCCTTACAACTGAGCATTCGGAACGGAGCCTATTGCAGTTCGCCAAAAATTTCGAGCAATAATTAAAATTTCTAGCAATAATTAAAACGAACTCTCATTAATAAGATGCATCCATATTTTAATTATGGACGAATTGAGCTCATATTGTGTCAACTGGCATATGGGACATTATTTACGACAAATTTCTAGAAGGCATAACCACTTACACTTTGTACAATCACATGCTGGACGCCAATGGCTTCGGTAAAAGCTACTCATCATTAGTTCTCAATCTTCTGATAACAAACAAAGTACTTACTATAAACAACATTCCTACTCACCCACCACTAGGTGAAAATAAAAGTGCTGTCGTTTTTATACAACTGATACATCTATTATCCACGCCACCGCGCGGAGAAAAAAGCAACACGCCATCAACAATCGATTTCTGGCGATCGGATATTGCCAGACGATTCAATAGTTGTCAGACAGATCTAGTGAAAAATGGCATGTATTTTTGAAATGTTCCCATCAGAAAAGCCATATGCACTGCAGTGCAGAAATGCGGAGCAAAACTAGAAGTAATAGCATTCCGTAATCAAGATTGGTACGTATACTTCTTTTTATGATGGGTACCCTATGCTCGTTTGCTAGTTTCCTTTACCATATCTGTCTAGGCCTGGGCAACCTGACAGTATCTTAGCCCACGTGCAGTCTTCAACTGTGGCACTTTGGATAAGGCTTGTGATTTCATTCATACATACTCGTTTGTGGAATAGGAGCAAGACCAAGATTAATATCATTAAAAAGTGACTAACAAATATCTTATACCAACACAAATCTGTTGTACAAAAAATAGAAAAGTGTAAAGCAGTATCACTCTCCCAAGAGGATTAATCAAAACATCCAGTGACAAAGAACAAGAAGCACAAGAAGCAATGCCGTCGCGCCGCATTTTAATAATTCCATAACGTTTAAACATACCCAACACGCCAAATACTTTGCATCAAAAATTACAGTCTGACTGTACGTCACTTTGCCTGGATCAGGCTTGTGCTTTCACATCGCATCATGCGTCAGAACGTTTCCGTTCAGCCAAATTCCAGTATCACTCTAGCGACGATATTTGCAGAATAAGTAGCAATTTTTTTCCGACGTTCGTTGGACACTTCAGAGATTCCACAACAGTGGAAGAGTTTTACTATCACAATATTCAAATCCGGTGATTGCACATTACCAATCAATCAACACCCCATCACCTTTCTCCCACCAAACGCCAAGATTATTAAAACATAGCGTCAATGATACCATCACGAATCTTCTCGATACGAACAAATTCATGACACACAAAACATGTTCAACAGGCCCAGTTAATGCGCTTCGAACCTCACACTAGCACAAGACGACTGGACCAATAGAGCTACTCTGACAAAGATGTTGTTTACCGCGGTTTTTTGAAAGCACTTAACCATGCTGAAAACAATATATTTATCCACAAGTTCAGGGTTTGCGGAATTAGTGCCCTCTGTTGCCTTGGTTTGAACAATTCATGTGCGCGTCAGTAATTCCTATTCAGATAGCTTTCCAACAACACGCGGGGTCCTACAACGATTAGTGTTTAGCTCTCGCTTTTTTTCTAATTTCGAATAGTAATATTGACGCCTCCTTTCTTCTATTTGCTAATGATTTCAAGATACAGTAAACTCAGCCCTTACCAGAGGACCACGATAAATAGCAGTTTGAACTCGATTGACTATATCACTGATCAATTTTGAACCGTCTAGCATGCAACGTGTCTAAATGTCACATACTACCCACACTATTCAGAAAACTGGAAAACAAATTTAGATATCTACCCAGACGTCTGTACTGAGCAGAGAAAAGGATCAGCGTGGAGTAGGGAATAATATGTTAACCTTTTGATCTGCATTATCGGTTGCCGGCCAGCTAGAAAAACGTCATACTTCGAAGAAGGGGCCCAAACCTTAACACCAAATACAGCGTGAGTACGAATGTACGTAAACACACTCGGTCGTACAATACTAGTAAACAAAAATCAAGAGGCACGGTTGAGGAGGCCAAGACTGAGCTTATCTAGGTATGTTATGCGAGCTATCCAGATTAAAATACTAACTTTCCGGACTACCGAAATTGTACGTTTTTCGCGGCATAATATTTGCCGCGATATGGTTTGAGGTTTTATAAGATAGCACCTGAATTTGAGCCATTATTATTTGATCTATTCGCTGCTGCATCAAGACAAGCTTGAACAAAGACACTCGATTGACATCATTTTCAACGGTAATCAGCCGTTGTTATACAAATATACCAGCCATGATCAAAAACGTTCATCCTGATTCCATAATTTCAGGCAAATTATAGCCTAAAGGCGAGGACAGTGAAAGATGTGGCAACGTCATGACAGCGCATTACAAGCCGATTTTCAGGAATTCGCCCTAGACCTTGTCTGTTTCTCTTCTTTTATTTTATTAAATATATTTTGATGCGCAGATAAACTCTGCTCAGTTTATGGACTAAATCACACCAAATGCGCTATAAGCAATCGCTGATTATCTTTATGAACTATTCGATTAGTATTCTACCATATGCTGGACAAATTTGAAGTATCCAAGCGGCGATTGTAGGTAAGTAATCAACGCCGCAAGGTTTAGGGAAACCCAGTAAATCACCGGTCATATTCCGTCACGGCGAAGCTGAACACTGGACAGGATTTCTTCCACTGGGGTTCTCCTGGACTATGTTTCTTATATAAAGAGATGCGGCTTACAAGGGCTTGACCCCTGCCGTCTATCAAGAAGATGAAGAAGAAATACTTTATGTGCCTTCATGTAATTCGTGATATTGGCAGTCTGCAGAGAAATGGTGTAGCATATGTTTTGTCGTTCTCTGACAGATGGTGGAACTACACTGATCGCAGCACCGGTGTCAATAAGGAAACGGAGAGAGGTTGATGGATCGTAAATAAATAGTAGACGACTTTGGGAAGAATTGCCAACTGCAGCCGTCGTCTCTACTGAGTGGCTTGCAAGTTTCCCGATGGAGATTTTGATGACACGTAAGCACAGGGCTTGGTGCCCTTACGAGCTGCATCGCCGTAACGTTTGTGATACCAGCAAGTTTCTGGATCGTTTTGGGGAGGCTAGGATGATGAGTGACGGGATCTTGACTGCGAGCGATTGTGGAACGTTCTATGCGGTTCAGAATGTTGCTGTCGGGAGAGTGGAATTAACTGTTGTATTAGGACTTCGAGTTTATCTATTCGCTCTCCCATTAGTGCGTTAGTGTCACTAGACTGTCTGGAAATCGGGGCAACAGTTATAGGTGAATCGGCTAAAATCTTGTCTGCTGCATCTGCGAGTTCTTCTAAGGGGACGGAAGAATTAAGTGCAGCTAGAATTTGCCGTACGTTCGATGGTATGTTTTTTAACCAGAGTTGACGAAAAATCGCCTCATCCATCTTTCGGTCACCAAGAAGTTGGCGCATGTGTCGAAGAAGGTGTGAAGGCTTTCTGTTGCCGAGTTCAATTTGAGAGAAAAGTTTATCAAGTTTTCGTTGCTCAGAGACTCCAGTTCTGGAAATTATAGCAAACTTAAGAGTGTCATACGGGGAGTCTTCTGGAGCTGTATGAATCAATTCACTCACTTCCTCAGCAATATCGATTGCTAGTGATTGAACAATGTGAGAATACATAGCAAGCTGAGACTTAACGTTACGGGTTCGAAAAATGGCTTCGACTTGACCAAACCATAGAATAGGATTTGAAATGCTAAAACTTTGTAAATTAACAATAGAAGAGACAAAAGCGACTTCGGAATCAGACATTATGTATAAAAATCAAAATTGGAGAATGAGAAAAGTTATGCGAAAGCAGATGAAAAACTGAGGATAAACAGTTCGTAGTTAGAAGAAGTTCATCGATTTGTAGACGTTAGGCTCACCAATTTGTAGCGGTATGAGCTTACAAAAATCGACGTCTACAAATTGATGAACTTCTTCGAACTACGAACTGTTTATTCTCAGTTTTTCATCTGCGAATAAACAGTTCGCACTTTTTCATTTTTAAATGATTTTGTAATATATATATATATATTTCATCTGCTTTCGCGTAACTTTTCTCATTCTCCAATTATGATTTTTATACATAATTTGTGATTCCGAAGTCGCTTTTGTCTCTTCTATTGTTAATTTACAAAGTTTTAGCATTTCGAATCCTATTCTATGGTTTGGTCAAGTCGAAGCCATTTTTCGAACCCGTAACGTTAAGTCTCAGCTTGCTATGTATTCTCACATTGTTCAATCACTACCAATCGATATTGCTGAGGAAGTGAGTGAATTGATTCATACAGTTCCAGAAGACTTCCCCGTATGACACTCTTAAGTTAGCTATAATTTCCAGAACTGGAGTCTCTGAGCAACGAAAACTTGATAAACTTTTCTCTCAAATTGAACTCGGCAACAGAAAGCCTTCACAGCTTCTTCGACACATGCGCCAACTTCTTGGTGACCGAAAGATGGATGAGGCGATTTTTCGTCAACTCTGGTTAAAAAACATACCATCGAACGTACGGCAAATTCTAGCTGCACTCAATTCTTCCGTCCCCTTAGAAGAACTCGCAGATGCAGCAGACAAGATTTTAGCCGATTCACCTATAACTGTTGCCCCGATTTCCAGACAGTCTCGTGACACTAACGCACTAATGGGAGAGCGACTAGATAAACTCGAAGTCCTAATACAGCAGTTTATTCCACCCTCCCGACAGCAACATTCTAAACCGCATAGAACGTTCCACAATCGCTCACAGTCAAGATCCCGTCACTCATCATCCCAGCGTCCCCAAAACGATCCAGAAACCTGCTGGTATCACAAACGTTACGGTGATGCAGCTCGTAAGTGCACCAAGCCTTGTGCTTACGTGTCATCAAAATCTCCATCGGGAAACTTGCAAGCCACTCAGTAGAGACGACGGCTGCAGTTGGCAATTCTTCCCAAAGTCGTCTACTATTTATTTACGATCCATCAACCTCTCTCCGTTTCCTCATTGACACCGGTGCTGCGATCAGTGTAGTTCCACCATCTGTCAGAGAACGACAAAGCATATGCTACGCCATTTCTCTGCAGGCTGCCAATGGAAGCGCCATTCAAACATACGGTCGTAAATGCCTTACACTCGACTTGGGCCTTCGACGCCAGTTTCCGTGGATTTTTGTTATTGCTGACACCCAGTATCCCATTATTGGAGCTGATTTTTTGTCATCCTTCGGCCTCACGGTCAATCTAAAAGACAGAAAACTACTAGACAGCATCACAACCCTATCAGTCTCCTGCAACTCATCATCCATTCATTCAGTTGGCATACACCTTTCTCCTCCAACTGACTCTGGTTGTTTTAATAACATCCTCGATAAATTTCCTCAATTGACACACCCATCGTCCGACTCCGTAACTGTCAAACACGATGTGGTTCATTCGATTGATACAACAGGTCTGCCCGTTTCTGCACGTCCACGCCGTTTAGCTCCCGACAAACTGAAAGCAGCAAAGGCCGAATTTGAACACATGCTTCAGCTTGGCATAATTCGTCCGTCCAACAGCTGCTGGTCATCACCTCTCCATCTTGTTCCAAAGAAATCTACAGGTGATTGGAGACCATGCGGTGACTATCGTGCACTGAACGCCCATACCGTCCCAGACCGTTACCCTATCCCACACATCCATGATTTTTCTTCTAATCTTTACGGGAAAACAATTTTTTCTAAAATCGACCTTGTGCGTGCATATCATCACATCCCCATTGCCGAATGCGATATCAAGAAGACTGCCATCACTACTCCTTTTGGTCTCTTCGAATTCGTTCGCATGCCATTTGGCTTACGTAATGCAGCACAGACATTCCAGCGTTTCATGGATCATGTCGTCAGAGGTCTCGATTTTGTTTTTGTCTACATAGATGATGTTTTAATTGCTAGTTCCTCGCCAGAAGAACACAAACGTCATCTATCTCTTGTTTTTGAACGTTTTTCTGATTTTGGACTCAACATCAACCCTTCAAAATGTCTCTTTGGTGTAAATTCTCTTGAGTTTCTTGGACATCACATTGATGCTCACTCAATCACCCCCTTAGCATCTAAAGTGGCTGCCATAAAGGATTTTCCTATCCCCACTTCCATTAAACAGTTGCAACGTTTTCTCGGTATGATAAACTATTACCGTCGTTTTTTGCCTCATTGCTCGAACGTGCTTCATCCGCTGACCAACCTGTTACGTGGATCAAAGAAAGAATTATCTTTCGACTCGGAAGCACTTACTGCATTCGAATCAGCAAAAGAAGCTGTTGGCAATGCAACTGCCCTTATTCATTTGAATACTGATCCCACTACCCGTCTCATTTTAACTACAGACGCCTCTAATTTTGCAGCTGGAGCAGTTCTTCAGCAACTCATAGATAATGACTTGCAACCATTATCATTTTTTTCTCAAAAATTTTCACCGACACAATCGAACTACAGCGCATTCGGCCGAGAACTTCTTGCTATATACCTCGCCATCCGACATTTCCGACATCTGTTAGAGGGTCATACATTTACCGTGCTAACGGATCACAAACCTCTGGTATATGCAATCCGATCTCGCCATGACAGACATTCTCCTCGTGAAATCCGACAACTTGATTTCATCTCACAGTTTACGACAGACATTCGCCACATTTCCGGTACTTCAAATGTTGTCGCAGACTGTCTATCTCGCCCAGGAGTAGATGCCATTATTCCGGCCAATGTTAGCCTAGAAACCATTGCTGTAGAGCAACGTCGTGAAGATTTTTCGTCTGAAGCTGATTCTTTCCAGTCTATCAAACTGACACCCATGCCTTTGCCCTTCTCAGAAGAAACTATTTTGTGTGACACTTCCAATCATGTCATACGTCCATTTATCCCCTTTTCTCTTCGCAGAGCCATTTTTGATCATTTGCACTCGATTTCTCACCCTGGAATTCGTGCAACTACTGCGTTGATTGCGTCTCGTTTTGTTTGGCCTGGCATGAATCAGGATATTCGCCAATGGGCAAGATCCTGCATTCAATGTCAACGTAATAAAGTTCATAGACATACAACTACTAGTCCCGGACAGTTTCCTAACCCCGAAGCTCGTTTTTCGCATGTTCACCTAGACTTAGTTGGTCCTCTTCCCTCTTCAAACAACTTCACCTACATTTTGACTGCTGTTGACCGGTATACCCGATGGCCCATCGCCGTTCCTATTTCTGATATTTCTTCAGAGTCTGTTGCTCGTGCTTTCATTCAGCATTGGGTAGCAAACTTCGGTGCACCTGCTATCGTTACCACTGATCGTGGAGCTCAATTTCAATCTTCTCTATTTCGTGATCTCTCAGCATTCCTTGGTTGCCAACATATTCGCACTACGGCATATCACCCATCTGCTAACGGTTTAGTTGAACGATTCCATCGACAATTGAAAGCCGCTTTAGCCTGCCAAGTTGACCCGAGCAAGTGGGCCGAAAACCTTCCACTTGTCCTTCTTGGATTACGTACATGCATTAAAGAAGATTTAAAATGTTCTCCCGCACAATTGGTTTACGGTTCATCCTTATCATTGCCTGGTGATTTTGTCAGTCCTCTTAAACATTTTCCACCCGTTTCTGACCTCATTTCCCGGTTACGCAATTTTGTTTCTCGTTTACGATACCAACCTCCTCGTACTTCCACGCCTTCAATCTATAAACACCCCGACTTAGATACGTGCGACTTCGTCTTTGTGCGTCGTGATACCATAGGCAAATCATTGCAACCACGTTATCATGGTCCACATCAAGTCATCTCACGCCAAGACAAACATTTCGTGTTAGACATCAACGGTCGCCGTGATACCGTCTCAGTTGATCGATTGAAGCCTTACTTTGTTGAACAATCTTCCCACGTTTTGCCCCAGCCAACAACCTCCGCATCACACTCCGACAGCTTTCAACTGAATTCAAAGCCCGTTCCCACGCCCGATGCTACATTACCAGTTGAGCCTGTTC
>JACCGJ010013442.1:0-20742 GCA_013407085.1 Atriophallophorus winterbourni
CAAGCATGCAGTTGCAGCAGCTGGCTAAAAGATTCCATCTCACGCAGTATCTCAGTTTGCCAGAACGTGCGGAATTGGCGGCCTCTTTGGGCCTTACACAAACGCAAGTAGGTCCTTGTGTTAAATTACTAAATCGGGAGATATTAGAACAAAACGTAAATGACCACACAGAAGAATTACGGTGATGCATATGTCAATACAATGTCTGAACGGGTATCAAAATTGAGAAACAATAAATATTGGTGCGAATCATTGTACAGGCTTTAATAACATTCACCAGTATGCGTAATTTGGGAACAATAGGGCAGTCTAAGTCTACAAATTAATCATCTAACATGCTATCTAAAAATTAGCTCAATGAGTGACTACATTGATAGATTATAATGGAAACAGTACGAATTACAACGCTTTTCTTCTTGTAAAATTACAGTTGCTAAACGACACGTAGTCACAAATTCGAAAATGACACATAAAATTCGTAACGCGTTCTGTTCATTTACCTACGTTGCAGTTTTAGACAGAAATCAAATTCGCTATGGCCACCGAGAGTGTTTGTGCGTCAATTCACTGCAGCAGCCATTTTGCCATCCCTGAATAAACTTTTAGCCACATGACCCGTGAAAGAGGATTTTACGGTCGAACTACGAGGCAGTGTCAAGCAACCCCTTGGGGAAGTTTAAGGAATGATTCACCAAAGTTCAACATCTAATATTTTTAGTAACATGAATCAAATATTGCGAAATATGGAAGCAAATAATTGGGATGAACCAGTGATGCATTCGCATAAATTGGCAAACGTCTATTGATTCAGAATAAGTGCGGGGACATATTTGCCAGTATATAGCAAAGCCAGTGCAAAAGCTTTAAACTACAGCTAAGTTCGGTTTTAATATTACCCAAACTTGATTTGAGTGGTGTTTATAATACTAAGCTTGTCTCGCTCAAATAATTATATATTTGTCGCCTATATAAAATCATTATATTAAGGTAATTAACTAACGATTGTTCGTGCTGTGAAATTTATTGGAACAAAACTCGAATCAAAATAGCAATAAGGATAAGTGTATCGATCCGCGCTTAATCAATTGCAACCACCGTGATTATTTACAATATAAACGCAGAAATAATTTTCGATTCTCACAGGTGAAGATATGGTTTCAAAACCGCAGATCGAAATTCAAGAAGCTGATCAATCAGGGCCACGATATCGCCACGTTGCGAAACTCAATGGGTTTTAAATCTCAAACAGAATCACCTTCACCGAACATAGAAGCAAGTTTGACTAAATCTGTTCACGTCTTTTGTCCATTGTTAAATTGCTATTGGTATATAATGCGCAACTTCGTAACCCAACCTGGTTGTCATCGGTAGCTTGGGGTTCATATTAATGCCCTTCCCCAGATGAGGTCAATGTCAGCCCACTCAGCGGTGACAATTCTAGTTCGTGTTGCCCACACATCTCGCACACCCTACGTTCACTACCGACTTCGAGTTTTTCGTTCTCATCAGATGGTGTATGCTATTTCTTAGTCAAATAATTGATCGTTAACGAAGGGAAAATAGACGCCACAAAATAATAGATATCCACGATGACTTTGCTTTGCCACATTAGATCCAACCTCGAGATAAAAATGAAAGCTTCCAATCATATAGTTGAAGATTCTATTTGTTCAGTCCAATTATTGTGTCTATATTTGCCATATAGATGGCATATCTTGAAAGATAAATCGATTAAAGTCGAAAATATACTAAGCTCAATCAGTATACACTTTCCTGTATGAGCTAGTCTTGCATACAATACAATGCGTTGCTGATTTAAGCTTATCTGAATATAACATTTTGACGTGCAATTGTTAGTCCAGGTTATTAATTTCGGCTATACCAGAAAATCAGAATTTGTTTTTCATAATATAAACAGCATGTTAATCAAAGTAATGTGTTGCTCACATCCGCCGCACTTACACACCACTACCGGTTTCTGGCTGTTTGCCGTCATCAGCCGGAGACAGTAAGATTAGGTTCAGTGAGCGTTTAAACAGTGGATAAAAGGTAAACAAGGTTATACTTGAATGTCACTGTTGCATACGGTTCGTACAATGAACCACAATGTTCAAACACAATCACATAGTGATTCGTCATCAAGCACTCAAGGCGCTTACGGATGACCAAAGTAATGTGTTGCTCACATCCCCCGTGCATGGTAATTACTTGTAACATTTTTGATCGGATTTTTATCGAGTATGCTGGTGAAGCCCATAAGACAGGTGTTTTGTGCCAGGTTTCTTAGTACGAAGCAATCATGGAAAGTGTTTGTCTTACCATTCTTTTTTTAGACTATTGTTCGTATCTATTTAACACCTGCGTTGGCGAGAAAAGTTTGTCTCAAATATGCAACGGTGACGTAGATGGAACCAGGGACCTCCGGATCGAAAGGCGTATCAACTAACCACGGTACTACAGAGGTCCAAGGAATGCACAAATAACCCCTGACTCAGACCTGTAACAAGCGCGAAAATCCATTTGCTGGTTCGTAACCGGTCACAGCGGATTAGGAAACTAATAAAAGCAATAAGCCAGAATTTCCACAGCAAAGATGGATTAGCGCTTCTATAAAATCAATCATGCGAACTAAAGTATACTTATAGTGTAACTTAAGATAATGATGTCAGTGCATTGGATATAAACAGATGTGAACACCGAACGACCCCATCAAAAGTTATAATGCTAAACTTTGTGCCAGTCTGAGAAAAGCCTTTTTTCGTTTTAAGTAGGATTGGGTTCCGCAAAATCACTTTATTGGTTAATAATTCTACCTATTGTAAAACTACTGAAACTTCAATGCAAATGAGCAACAAATCAAAGTGTAGGTCTCGTGAGTATCATAAACTTCAAACTGTATTTCTTCATACGAAATTAAAATAATACAATCAATTTCTATCTACTTGGTCAGGAACTGTTAGACTTTGAATACAACGAGCAAGAAGAACAAGGAAAAAATGAACTTTCATTCACAACTGAAAACAGTAGTCTGGAGAGTGTGTTATCTACAAGATACAATGCCATGACAACCCCGGTCACACAAGGAAATCATGATCACACATCTAGCATGGGCAGTGAACAAAGGGCAAGGATAATGTTTCCGGGTCCGTTTCAGGAAGTGGATTCACTGGTGAAATACGAGAAGTGTGCCGAACAAACGACCATACACAATCCTCTCGAAAGCAATGCGATTTTAGCGAATCAAATGAAGGGAATTTCAGCAGACAGCTATGCAGCAGACTGCGCTTATTTGGACGTTAATCGCTCTCAAGACAGAAGCAAAAGCTGTGGCCATTTGGTTTTAAATCAACCTACATTTCAATCC
This sequence comes from Atriophallophorus winterbourni, assembly GCA_013407085.1. Taxonomy (NCBI): domain Eukaryota; kingdom Metazoa; phylum Platyhelminthes; class Trematoda; order Plagiorchiida; family Microphallidae; genus Atriophallophorus; species Atriophallophorus winterbourni. The sequence goes on from JACCGJ010013442.1 coordinate 3,365, forward strand.
GCAGTCATCAAAACTTCAGATCCATCTATAGGTGAAAATCAATCGCAGGTTTCGATTACAGGTAGTTCCGACCACTGTGGCGACTCATTGACATATGCCACCACACGATATTATTATTCTACGGAGACAGGCACATCCGACAATTATCAATATGATTACTATAATTATCAAACATGTTGCCATTTGCAAAGTGAAGCGGCTGCCATGGTTAAAAGCGAGCTTCCTGCCCATTCATACTCTACGTCACATCCCTGGATCAGGTTCGACGTGGAAACTGTGCCGGAAAACGGTGGAGCGCATTGCATGCCAGGAATCATCTGACGGGGAAGCATACAAACAAAGCGTCATACACGTTTGAACTGTGATAACCGAATGCAATACATTCATTTATAATTTCTCCTCATTTCGTATTATTCCTGTACTTCAGTTATTAATAGAAAGTTTTAGGCGAATGTGAGTTACCTAGTGCGAGGAGAATTGTGCCCACGAAAGCTTCGCTTCATCTATTACCGAGAAGTCAAGATAAATGAATACATCGTTCGTGAATTTGCGCTGGTCGAGGAAAAATCATCTAAATGTCTCGATAGCGAGAGCAATCAGTACACCTTGTCCGCTGGTCTACCAGTCATTCAACATGGCAACCCTTCAACAATTCACAGTTGAAATCACACCCCATATCCACATAGCAAAATAAGCAGACGCATTGCTCGGTAATAGGTTCTCATTGTATCTACGAGTCGGCTAGAAGTGTCAATATTATCATCATCATCATTAGGCACGACGCTTGATCCAGACAGTTGCAAGGCACATTGCAAACGACGTGTTGAAATAGGTAGTGCTTTATTAGCAAGTGGGCATAAATTCAATGCTCCACAAGTATACGAAAGTTAATTGTCCCTTCGAACCCTGTTACGGTGTTTAGAGAGAAGGCGGGGATTACGGTTTGTAGATCATCATCAGCATCATAAAGCACAAGTCTGAAGCCAGACAAAGTGCCAAGCAATATGAAGCCGGAAAAGCAGATGAGCAAGCGCGTTAAAAGGGAGGAAGCATCTAAGCGGAATATGCAAAAACAAATGCGCAAAAAGCAGCTTGTTTTTGTAGTTTCACTGCATGCGATTTTGTGATTTTTTTGTAAAATAATACCGGATAAAAAATTATGACAATAAAATACATTGCCGCTACTGGCTTCGGTTTGCAGCCATATCTCGTAAGGTTTCTAGCTAACTATTAGTGGATCTTTTGGACCCCACCCAAGCAAACGAATACGCCCAACTGAGCCTAGCGTTACGATGAGTTTCTTCATCTCAACGCACCACGTCACGGACATGCCACCCGATCGTTTCTCACAGCTTCTGCCAGGCTCTGCGAATAAGGCGCGGTTTGTAGATAGAATGCGACATAATGATGCACGCTGACTTAGTAAATTTGACGAACATTCTGTGTTTTGAGCAAAACGTTGCAAAAGCACTTCACAAACCGAATGCTTACTTCAATATAGACATACCAATAACGGTGCTCTTACATGAAAGAAGATGGGATAACCAACATTCCGAAATATCAGGTTGCAATTAACTCTTCTGATAATCTGGGTGGAAGTCATTCGATGATACGGAATAAATTTGACAAAAAGATAACAGAAGCGCAGAATGAAATCCCAGGAAATCTATTTATAATCTGTGATATGAAAATAGGAAAAAATCTTCAGGATAAAAATTGGTCCAAGCGCGATTGCTTTGCGTCAGTTTGCTGTCGCGACCGTTTACGACAAGTCGGTTTCGAACGAGTCCGTGGTGCGATTATTGATTTCCCAGAAATCGCAGTTGAGGTGTGAAATTGTGAGAAAATCTAATAAAGGAGAGAAGTGAGAAAAAATGACAATATTCAGTCGGTTTATGGTTATAAAATAGACACGACGGAGATAAAGCATTAGCGAGGCTAATGGATGCAGCAATTCATTAAAACTAGGTACACTAGTCACGTTTCAAGCGTGGGACACACCAACTTCCCGGTAAATAACTACTTTCAGCATGTTGGCAATCATATCTACGTTCTGGACTGCGGATAAAGTCTCTCTTGGCCTCCTTCGGTCGATGTCGACCATGGATATACATCACAATCGCATGAATTTTCATGTTTTACAGCTTTTTGAATTACTAAACAGTCCGATTCGGGAGGAACAATCTCTCTCGCAGCACCTACAACGATAGACAGAACTCAGTTGTAGGGCGTCAGTTGCCCACCGGCGGCGTGCTCTGCGTTCAGCAGCCAATTTGTCTCATTAGAAGGCAGCAAATCGTGCTTTGAAGCAACGGATTGAAGGAAATAGGTTTCATCTCAATTGCGACAAGGAAAGACTTTATATTAACATATGTATGTATGAAAGCACAAGTCTGATCCAGGCAACGTGGCGCACAGAGACTGCACTTGGGTTAAGATACTGTCAGGTGGCCCAAGCCTAGACAAATATGAGGAAAAAAATAGTCAACGAAAATAGTCAAGTCAACGATTTGAAAAGCAAGTAAATTTTAGTTGAATTAATTTCAGCCCTTCGAACAAATACACCTTTTGAGAGGGATTATAAGATGTTTAAAAAGTAACCACGTGTGTACTACAATTAACAAATAGCGAGACACGGAAGGTAACAAGAGAGGAAATGCGCTAAGGACACAGGCGACGCGTACAAACCGAAAAGGGTGATTGAACAAGGCAATAGATTGAAGCCATCGATCTACATACCAACCTTTGGACGATTGATCTAAAAAGAGGATCGGCCGGTTAGCTTGGTACTCATTTCTAATGCACACATGGAGAAGTAATGTTTAAATATAATATTCGATTATGCTCATATTTCTCGATATGCGGTCATAGACTAGGATTTCAATAGGCTGTTTAGTGGTAAGAGGTGGATTCCGATTGTGCTATGTAATTGCTTTCCCCGATCTGACTATCACCTTGGTCTGACGAAGCTTCAGTGTCAGAGGCGACACGTCAGCAAAAACTGTTTTTACCGATTGCATACAAAATTCATTTTCATGGCAATGGCCAGTCGATCGGTCCCAAACCTTTTTTCATTACATTGTCAAAGACTGTTATTGATTTTCCAACGAAAATCAGATTGGTATGGTATGATGGTATGAAAGCACAAGCCTGATTCAGGCAAAGTGCCGCAAAGTCAGAGAATGTACGTGGGCGATGTTACTGTCAGGTTGCCCAGGCCTAGACAGATATGAGCAATAGAGAATACAGATGGTAGTGAGACTCCAGCGGATTTCAGCATACAGCTCACTACCCGTGGCCAATCAATTTAAAACCGTGTTCGCCGCACAGCACAGAAGTACTGTACGATTGCACATCCGTGCAATGTCGAGGCAAATGAATGGTAGCTTTTTCGTTTCACGACTCACGCTTCGAGGACACGTGACCACATGGGCTACGATGTAAATCAATACAGAGGAGTAAGGAAAACATCTGTGGTTCAGAACATGTTACGACGAGATTAAATTGGCATTTCGCGCGGGCTAAACGCAGATCGGAAATGTAGATAGCTAACACAACAGCAATAGAGCAGTGAGCGAAAAATGTAGCGAGACTGAATTAGTGATTCCGAGTCAAGCGCAGACGAATACAACATTCGGTTACCATTCCGAACTTATATTAACACACAACCAACTTTTCGCTATTTTCCATCATCAGATAGAGACGGTAAGAAAGAATTAAAAATCGATTTCGGGTTGAGAGCTGAAGATACTTGTGGAATGAATGCGGGGGATGAGGACAGAATCAGATTTTATCAATAATAAGCGTCTTGTGAATCTGTACCTGAACACCACTAGTTTTCTAAGAAGCCTATTGAACGGTGGCAGTCAAGTATAACTTTGTTCACCATTATTCCAATGTTCAATAGCTCATTGAACTTAATATTAGTCTCTCCAACTGATGAAGACAAACAGCCACAAAGTGGAAATGAGGTAAACAGAACAAAAAGAAACATTTCGCACAAACAAGTCCCTATTTGAAGGAAGCAGTTGAACGGGTCCGGAGTGGATGATGAAAAGATTATGACGAGATGCAAATGTACATCGGAAGAGCGTGAGCAAAAGTCAGACTAAGGCGCGAAGTAAGACAAACCTTTCGTGTGGCTGTCGAGACAGCGGAAGTAGCCAACTCCGATTCTGTAACCCAGCGGCCAACTTCAATAGGGGAAGAGAAGCACACGTCCGAAAGTTGCAGCGTGTGAACCAAATAAGTCATTCGAATATGTGAGAAAACGTGCGTGACCTGGAAAACGAAAGTGACAACTGAAGATCCCATCGTTAGCTACCACTGACAACATAGTAGACGGAGGAGGGTCGACGAATACAAACAGGCTTTCTACAACAGCAACAACGACAGTATTTAGATAAATAACAGTAGCACAAACTCGTTAAAAAGGTACGAGCTTAAGCATACCGCGTTGTTCAGATTTTAGTCTATTACGAGGCTCTGCGTATACAAATGCTGGGCGTGGCAGTCATGTTAAGCTGCACAGTATTCCATCGACAAAACCATGAACAGTCAATTCCCATTAGACACTGCAAGCACACCAAACTCCCATAGCAGATATTCAATCTCATGGAGTGGTACTGAAGTATTCGAGAAACTAGACATGCAGCGACTAATGACAACCGAAAAAGATTCGTTACCGATATTTAGTATGAACAAATATTGGTCAACTGGTATATCGCACTCAAATAGGTGCACAAAAATAATCTATCGTTTGTCAGGGTTTCTTAAGGCAAGTTCACTTGGCAACACAACTAATAGAGTGCTCCGCAACGATGTTAAAAAGGACACAAATTGAGACTATTTCAAATGAATCATCGTTAAAAGAAGTGATTTGGCATTATCGAAGTGATGGTGGTTCCATTGTACTGTCAGAGAATTACCCCAGAGAAGAACAAGGTGTAGGCTGAAGCGCATTACTTAGCTATGAACCGTTAGATAGAATTGAATCCTAATTCTGAAATAACTTTTAATCACAAATTGTTCAGGGCAATAAGCAGGTGTATGTGTAACAGAAATGCATGGGAATGAGGATTCTTTGTTTAGCCCATCAAATTATGCTTGGGAACATGTCATTGATTAGATGGTCGTGTCGACTTATCCAACAGTAACTTACAAGTGAATACCTCATTTATCATTTCTCCACCGTTTCAAGGTATGCAGGTCCTCATCCTACTGATCCCACCCGATAAGCGCAAATAGCATGAAACTGGTCGTGGGGTGTGTGATCGAAATGAATGCGAATGGATTTTGTGTTTTGAGAACATATTTAATTCTAACAAGTAAACATAGCTCACAAACTTTCGGAATAGCGTACCTGGTCTAAGAATTTCGGATGCCACTGAGAAACGATTGACTTTGGCTTATTCAAAGCTAGACCGATTTGATTCAATACCGCGTTGCATGCATTCGTCACTGGTTCCACTGTGATATCACTGTGATTGACAAACGGTGGTTCCACGGAGTCCTTGATCGTGAAACTCGGAAATTCCCAAAGGTTGGCCAAAAGACCTGCAAGAAAGCGAAATCGCGGTAACATGAGCAGGATGACTTACGTGAGATAACATGTTACACATCAAGCAATAGGCATGGGTTGTAGTGGAAGACCGACCGCTTCTCGTGATTAGCTTTTTTAGTGTCAAGTTCTAGGGCTTCGAAACAGAACGCAACGCAAAAATATAAACTAGAAAATATGCCGAAATAGTATGGCACAGTTAACCTATTTCCGAAACGATAAATCGTAGCTGATTGATTCGGACTACGCAGTGATTTGGTTTTTGTTAATTGATGATTTGCTACACTAATAGTAAAATTACGAGCGGGTTTGGGAACGATCTCAAACAGAACAATATTCGCATCGAAAACAGTATGCCTAATAATACGAGAAATAGTGTAATGTGAGAACGTAGTTCATAGCATGGTACACAGAGCTTAAAAGGAGCTAAGGGCACAATGCCCGATTGTACAGATTAATATCGTAGCGTATTTTTCGAACAACTTTTAACAGGTTCGGGTTCAGCCACAGCTCTCATGCATTGCATATAAAACACATGTTTATAGCCGATCACAATTCTGAGACTGCTTTCATTGCGTAACATGTGATTAAATATGACGGGCAAATTTTGAGTTAACATTTGAGTGAATAAAAAAAAGTTTGTGAGCGAGTTATGAACGAAGAGAGTGCCATTTGTGACACCAGTACATGGAGATAACATTTGTGCAAATTCGGCGGGAGATGTTGAGCAGCATAGTATTTGTTTCTTATCTTACTTATTAGTAGCTAAAAGGGAAAAATAATATGCACCAGAGATACCGCGGCTCATGCAAACACGTACGAAATGCTTGTACAACACTTCTATTAATTTAACAGCTAAACTGCCGTGAGAAAAGTAAGGCAGTCTTCGGATATAAGTGTTATCAAAGTAATTCATCTATCGCCGATCACTGGGAAATAACAAAAGCTCAAATATCGAAAAAGCAGATGTATTCCAAAATAACCAGTCAAGCAGGAAAGCAGTGAGTTTAAAATCACTAGTCTGAAATAAGAGAAAATGTCCCACAGTCATACTCTGCTTCCAAGTTGGGATGCTGTCAGGATGCCCGAAAATAAAGAAAAATTGGTAAGAAAAATTAAATGAAAATGAGGCTATATTGTAACAATAATAGAGCACTAAGAATGTCTTCACCAAGTCAGACTTCAGGTTCCAACGATACTGTGTGCTAGAAGCGAAACATTAGCAAGCAATTGTCAAAACTCATTGCAAATAATCAAAATCATTTGGCACTTTGGAATACATTTTGCTGTTGATTACAACTAGTACGTAGATGAAAGGTTCGAAAACAATAGCGCCAGTTCGGTTTACACCCATGAAATACAATTTCGCGATGACTTGCGCAGCTCCATGACAAATTAAGCAAGGCCACGGAATAGTAGGCAAAGACAACAGCCTAACAAAATGTTGGAAAATAAATCAGTGTAGCGTTGCTTTGACTCTCATTATTCTTCGCATGTTTGGAATTTCAGTAGAATCTAGACCATTGCCAAACGCAAAAATGAAGAAGCCCCCTCAACTATTTTTAACTGTAGCGACTCGGGGTGCAACGGTATAGGAAATCAAAGAACTTCCATCTTCTTTCGCTCACTGAATATAAATACTGGCGAAGCAAGGCTAACGCTTATTTCTACAAGAAAAACTTAGGCTTTAAACTGAATGGAATGAAACAAAGATTTAAAAACCCGAACCCCATGAAAATTGATTTTGAAGTAAAACGCTCACCGTTCTTTGGTCGTTGAAAAATGAGGAAACGTGGTTCATCAACATCATCTTCTGTCACAGACGCACAGTACGCAATAACAACGACAGTGGTTTCAAGACGAGGAGGGTTTTTCTTACGTTTTACCGGAAAATTCATGACACCTAGTCTGGAAAGAAAGAAAAAAACGACAATACTAAAGTGCCGTGCAGTGGTTTATGATAAACTGCTGCGTGCCATAAATAAATAGTCATAGTCAATCACATGTGGAGGGGTTAAACTAATGGACTAGAACGAAAATCCGTATTTGGATGCATTTTCACCACACCCCTCAACCGATTTCGAACTTTGGCACTCATCAGATAGGGACAGTATGACCAGGATCCACGTCTTAAAAAAGAAAAAAAGGTAAACAAAGTTTGAACTCTGAAGCCATTTTTGAATAAAGTAGGCACGAACAAACTGTTCATTCACGTGACCACACATGTATGTATTGTGGAAGCACAAGCCTGATCCAGGCAAAGTGCCGCACAGTCAGAGACTGCACGTGGGCTGAGATACTGTCAGGTTGCCCAGGCCTAGACAGATATGGGGGAAATAGAAATAAAGATGGTCGTGAGACTCCAGCGTGTTTCAGCATGCAGCTCACTATCGTTGGCCAATCAATTTAGCACGATGTTAGCCGTACAGCACAGAAATGCTGCACGATTGCACATCCGTGCACACATACATGGATGGGGCTTAAACCGTGGGCTGAAAAAGTCCGCGTGTTAATTTTACGCGACAATTAAGACAGCTTGCGAAGATATGATTTAAGCAAGCCAGCAACGACAACGGGGTACATGAAAAGGCAAAGAAAAAATGCAAAAACAACAATAATCCATCGGTTTAAATGATTTTTTCAGGGTGTGCAACGGTGGGTGGATAATATTCCGGGCAAAATCTTACCGCAAGTCGTAATTTTCGGGGTTGATACACCAAGAGCATTCTTCGATATCATTCACGGTTTCACGGCTGCCTGATAGAACAGAAGTAGAAATACCTTTTGCAATTTTGACGACTTCTCTTGACGTTGTTATAGGAGCCACAAAGATTAGAACTTCCCAAGGGGCAGATATCACAGGTGGGTTGTTTCGGTGTACAGCACAATGCCCCCAACTCCATCAACGCTTGATTAAAATCACCAGGGTTTACCGGATCTACCAAAAGATCTGCTAGCTGCCAAATTAAAGCCGAAGTGGCACGTTCTTGCACATCAGAACCGATTTCCCGAATTCGAGATAGAACGCGAATCACGTTACCATCAACAACAGGTACCGGCTGAATAGAAACAGATATAAAAATTGAAAACTAACTTCGTTATAGCAGATGCTGGCGATCGCGTTCGCCGTATACCGTCCGACACCTGGTAAAATGGCTTGTAACTCACGGGCAGTCGTCGGCATATCACCATTAAACTCAGAAACCAACTAACAATTGACACGGATGGAAAACAAACTTTTTTTGCACCCTCGAGAAGCATTCGAGAACGACTATAATAACCAAGACCTGACCATAAGCTATTGACTTCCTGCTGTATATAAGGCGAGAAAAACTTACTTCAAGTGTTGCTTTAGATAACGCGTCGACTGTTGGCCATTTCTGTAGAAAAGTAAATCAAGAATAGGCAAACGTTTTACATCCATCCAGCGCTTATAATACACAATGACAGTTTTGACTTGCGTTTGCTGCAACATGGCTTCAGAGACCCAAACTGTATGGAGTAAAATTCTTAGTTCAAAAAACCTTTATAAGTATTTACGTTTTGATCATACGAGCCATCCTAAAAAGTTAGGAGAATTTCGTGCTTACTGGATCACGCCAAGGAAGAGTACGCTTATTTTTAGCATACCAAGAAAATAAACGGGAACGAAGGAGATCTATCTCCGAAGGTTCGTAAAAATGTCGTGTGCTGAAATGATGAAAACGAAACCGAGACGTACCACATGGAAAATCACAATCCCGTCATGTGTGCAGCTTAGAAATGATGAAACGTGAATACCTGAAAACAATAAACAGCAAAGAAAGAAGCCTACCTTATGATAATGCGATCAAAAACAAAGTGGTGTGGGGTGATGAATGCATAAAGGGCTTTTCGTCATTAATAGGTTGTTAACTTGAACAGACGCAAATATCAGTATACCTAATTGGAGAGTAGTTTGTTGCAATCGAATAAGTATACAAATTTAGGAAGAAACTGAAAAATTTTGAGACCAATCTGGAAAGTTTATACCTTAAAAATTGTGGTGTAAAGTCGATAATAGAGTAGTCTTTATGAAACAATCATACCAGCTCGGAGAACAACTATGAACTACAATCCGGTACCTGAGCTACAAGTTTTCAAAACTAGACTTGCGATTTTACACACACTAAGAGACACAAAGTAAACTCTATTTGAACGGAGTAAAATATCCGTCACCGAAAACGAAAGATTGTCGAGCAACAGTATCTGTGCCTCATGTTAAATTTGCGTTTAAATGAATAAGTGAAATCTTGAATTAAGCTACTGTAACGAGAGTCAGATATGATCAGGACACAAACGAACGTTGAGAAGATAACGCCTGATTGAAAGACTTTAATCAACTAGAGAACACGAGTATGAGCTATAACAAAAGGAAAAAGGTTAGATGTGTAATACGGTAAAATAAGCGTGTGTACACAATAAAAAGGAATGTCAAAACAGCACGACATTCACCCCGACCGGGAAGACCGAGTGATATAACGATTTCAGTTTTAGACATCACGGGATAGAAGATTGTAGGGTCTAACCCTTTGTTATTGTGAAACAAGGTGTTCTACATTTCGTTGAACTGTAGTGGTTGGTCTAGAAATGTCTAAAGTGGCAGACTGTATGTCAGGTGTACAAAGGGTATCTGGAGGCATTTTTGGTGGTTCAGGTGGGTCAGTGTTCAATGGGTTTGGCGACTGATTCATTGGAGCTAGTTGACGGAGAGACAGTCTCCTCGCGACCATCTGGCAAGCAGATATGGGCATACTGAGGATTACTCTCCAGAAGCTCCACCTCTTCCACCAGGGGGTCATACTTGGAGGAACGAACGTTTCTGTGATAAAGGACTGGTCCTGGCATCAACAACCAATTAGGAAGACTCGTACCGATGCTTGAACATGCGCTCGTGAGGCATCTCATTTTTAGCAGTGCATAAGAGACCGCATGGCGTGTAATGCTTCGGGAAGAACATGTTCCCACTGCTCTGTCATCAAACCCCTATCTCGCAAGCATAATGAAACAGTTTTCCATAAGGTACCGTTCAGACGTTCCACCTGCCCATTACCTTCAGGTTATAACTGGTGGTCCTACTCGTAGCAACTCCTCGAGAATGAAGAAAAGATTTAATGTCACTGGACATGAAGGATGACCCTTGATCTGAGTGTACGTATCCGGGCATACCAAAATGGAAAAAAGTTCGGTGAGTCGGGAAATGACAGTAGAGCTGGTCATGTCAGGACATGGGAAAGCAAAGGGGAATCGAGAAAATTCGTCAATTACTGTAAGTAAATATCGATTCCGAGTAGATGAAGGAATAGGCCCTTTAAAATCGATACTGAGACGTTCAAAAGGATGTGTTGCTTTAATGAGTGGCTCATTGTAAGGACCGAAAAATTTTGGCTTCAACTGAGAACATACAAGGCACTGCCGAATGACAGATTTGACGTCATCAAGAGAGAATGGAAGATTTTTAGATCGGGTGAAATGAAATAAACGTGTGATACCCGGGTGGCACAGTGAGTCATGAATGGACTTTAATTGAGGAAGCGAATGTACACTGGCACAAAATCCACGAGACAAGGCATCAGCTACGGTATTATCAGGACCCGGTCGATACACCACGTCATAGGAAAACTGAGAGTTCTATACGCCAACGTTGGATTTTGTCGTTCTTGATTTTACTGGCGATTTTAGTATCAAACATAAACAAAACGGACCGTTGATCAGAGATTAGTTTAAAATGAGACCCAATGAGATAATGTCTCCGTTTTCGAATTGCTTCAATGATCGCGCAAGCTTCCTTTTCGATCGCGGGATGATTACGCTCACTTGGAGAGTGTGTGCGAGAGAAGAAAGCAACCGGACGTCCGTTTTGGTTGAGAGTAGCAGCTATTGTTACATCGGATGCATCTGTTTTGACAACGAGAGGTACGTCACGATCAACTGAGAAAAGAGATGCTTGCACTAATTCAGATTTCAGGGATGTGTAACCGTTCAAAGCTTTTCCGGACAGTGACTTGACTTATTCCCTTGAGTTCCTGGAGGAACATAGGGCCTCAGCTTGTCTCCAGTTTGGTTTGTCCATAGCAGCTAGTTTGATGTCGTTCCAGTTAAGTCCACACTTGCGGATTTCCTCTTTACACGAGCGCCTCCAAGATAGCCTTGGGCGTCTCTTCCCGATTGGGTTCCATTCCAGAGCATGACGCGTGATGTCATCATAAGGTTTCCGCAAGGTATGCCCAACCCATCTCCACTTTCTTCTACTGATCTGCTGGGCGATCGGGTCCTCAGCAGCAATCTGCCACAGGTCTTGATTCCTCATCTTTTCTGGCCATTTTACCCCAATAATTCGACGAAGGCAACTATTGTAAAATGATTGCAAACGGCCAGAAGACTTTGCTGTCACTCGCCAGGTTTCCGATCCATAGCACGGATTTGACGTTGCTTCTGAATATACTGAGTTTCGTGCGTTTTGATAGAACCTTCGACTCCCAAATGGGTTTCAAAGCTATGCGAACGGTTTAAGCTTCGTTTATTAACGGATGATCAACTTAAATCGCTAATATTTATATGCAGTCTCCAGTTTTCAAGTTTCACAGCTATTTTGACCCGGCTCCTCAATCGATTTGAACAGGAGTCCACAGTCACGCCCAAAGCCATTGCACACGAGTATCTTCGATTGGTAAATCGCCACCGGGATTCGGCTATGGTCCAATATGGGGACCATGGCAAACATTACAAACATTACATTCTCAACAAAGTATTGGTCGCTCGAAGCCTTCGAAGAAGTCTCTCAGTCTTTTGGCTACGTTGCGAGGCAACGCAGCCGATCGGAGAAAATTTGTAATGGTCCAGATCAACGGTCAATCTGTTCGATTGCAGTTGGACACTGCATCGGACATTATGATCATTTCCCGAAAACTCTGAAAGAAACGTGGTTCCCCAGAACTCAATCCTACGATACAGACGCCACCACCACCTGTGGATGTTCCGTACAGCTGATTGGACAGCTGCAATGCCAAATCTCATTCGGAAGCTCAACCGTCGTAGGCACGTGCTACGTGTCTAATTCACAACTCAACCTGTATGGCATCGATTGGTTCGATCTTCTCGATTTCAGATCAGTGCAATTTGCAATCAGGTACAGGCAACCGAAAAACTGCAGAAAAACCGAGACGCAATAATGCCTGAACATGCAACCGTGTTTATAAATGAACTTGGAACATCTAACGAGGCCAAAGCTAATCTCCATCACAAAGAAGAACCAACGCCTGTATTCCGGCCGAAACAACCTGTGTCGTACGCATCCCTACCACAAGTCGAAGCTGAACTTCAAAGTCTACAAGATAAAGGTGTTCTGCTTCCAGAAACATACTCTGCCTTGGCAGCACCTATCGTTGTCGTTAAAATACCGAATGGATCCATCCGATTTTTCAACCGGTTTGAATGCTGCTGTGGAAAATCACCACTATTCATTACCTGTCGCAGATGATTTGTTCACAAAGCTCAATGGTGGTTCGTACTTCGCGAAGCTCAACCTAGCTGGCGCCTATCTGCAGATCGAAGTTGCACCTGATTAACCAGAACTGCGAACGATTAATACCCACAAAGGATTATTCTAGCAACAGCGTCTCCCTTTTTGTGTGAAGACTGTTCCAAACGTTTCCAGCATTATGTCTTGCATCACAGGTGTGACCGCATAACTGGACAATCTACTCATTGTCGGTTACTCCGAAGAAGAACTCGATGGTCGCATCAACCAGACGTTGGAGAGGATCGCTGAAAGTGGGTTATGCCTTCGTCTAAAGAAATGCCAAATCTATATGAAGTCAAAAATACCTTGGTTTCATTTTCGATCAAAGTGGACGTCACCATGACCATGGCAACATACCATCAATCCAGCAGATGCCGGCCCGAAAAGCTGTTGCATTATTGCGATCATTCCTTGGTTTGATCAGTTATTACAGTGCATTCCTGCCATCACTCCACACTGTGCGTTCACCGCTCAATCCACGTTTTCAAAAAGATGTCCTATGGAATTGGTCACAAGAATGCGAAACAGCTTTTATGAAGCTAAAATTACTGTTAACATCGAACATGTTACTGACGCACTACGATTACAAGCTGCCGATCTAAGGTGGAAGGCTTAGAAGCATTATTATAATGAGCACTTAAAAATACAAGAAATTCTTTACAAAGAGCAAAGGGCTCAGTTACTACGGTGCAATCATTACCAGGTTGATTTAGTTTATTGATGTGGCTTAAGCTATCTGAATTTCCCGATTTCCTAGCATTCATTAATTTAGATAATACTGTCTGCTTTTCACTGGATTTGAGGGTAAACGTTATCTCCACTACCAATTTTGGCTAGGCTGAAAAGGGGTGTAACATTGAAATAAAAAGTCTATCTTGGCGGTACGTTCAAATTTGACGTGCTCTCTATTACGCTCTCTGAAATTATTTTCTGGCTCATTATTCCATTATTGATTATACAATGATTAATGCTAGTTGCGTGAAGAATTCATGTCACCGAAAGGTAGCTAAGGGTATTGAGTGCCATACTTGCAAGAGATGGGCTCATCCGAAATGTTCGGGAATACATCCCGAGCATTATAAGGTGTATGTAGCGCATCGTTGGCTTCAATGGATGTGAAGCGAGTGCCAATGGGCCGCGAAAAAGGCATTCTCAGAAAAACCCAAAATCGCTTCTCCCGGGCAACCTGTCACTCCAAAACAGCCTAACCGTAAAAAATCTTATGCTGAAGTTGTGAGGGAGAGCTCAACGAGGACCAACAATTCGAATCTTACGGGGACTAAAACTTCTCGTCCTAAAAAGCCACGCGATAGCACCAAAGAAGCTATTCCGTCAGTGAAGGCAGATTCGATTGTTATTACGAGAAAAAAATCTCGTTCCAAAAAGCCTCGAAACAGCAATATAGTGGATAGGGAGTCGATTCAAGCTGTAGCTGATACTATCACGGCAGAGGGATCGCCTTCAAAGCACCGTAAAGGACGAAGTAAGGCTAAATCGAAAAAGATTTTGAATACCAGGGGGCTCCCTTCCTCCCATTCAAACCTACTTGCTGCTGTCGTTTCTAGCCTCGAGAAAGTCTCCAGGGACATTGAAATGATCAAATCAGCGCGTCTAGGGATTCGAGATAAATCTCGTAATGTCCTGGTGCTAAATCAGGATGAACCCTACATACGCGAGGCTAAAGCACGTAGATCACTGGATCGGACGTGCATAAGAAATCTGCTCCGAAATGTTGAAATGCGTCCAGACACAGCGATCAGGCGCGTTCATCGTGTAGGAGTGTGGAAGGGCACCAAAGGTGCGACGGGCATAAGTCCAAGGCCTCTCTTAGTTGAATTTATCTCACAGAACGATCGTGATAAATTCCTAGCAGGTTATAATAGTCTGGACAGAATCACTAAAGGTAAACACGTTGTTGTGCCCGACGACAACAACGGATCTACAAAGAAAAGTGATCTTTGGCATGAAATGCCGAGTGGCAGCTTGCAATGTCTTTCGGAAAAAGATATGGCAGTATCAGATGCAGAAACTACGGAGGGTTCTTTGGACCTGAACGTCGTTCATAGTACTTACCCCGCAATTCCGCAGCTGATGGTTAGTAACCTTCAGAATACAACGTACTTCAAGAGGTTGAGGTTTATTCATCCATCCAGAATAGCACGCCAAAAAACGTGCTGTCTCCTCGGGTACTACGCCCGAGGAACAAGCAGGATTGAGTCAAAATGTTTTGCTGGGTCCCGTCGCCACAGTGCTATACGGAAATTCATGTAGTATCCGAAATAAGTGGTCCGAACTTTCTATCCTGGCACATGAGCTCCGGCCACATGCAATAGCACTGACGGAAACCTGGCTATCAGAAACTGATTCTATCCCCGAGATGATAAGTAACAGATATTCTGTAGTCAGATGCGATAGACCTAGTGAAACAAATGGGGCGGGGTTGCCATTTTTCTTGGGCTTGGTTTTCGAACTACAGAATCGAGCGTTCGGCTTAGCACGCACAACGTTCAACTATGCTCCTGCGTCATCCACTCATATAAACAATCAATGGTAATAGCGTGCGTTTATATGAGTCCTCAAGCTAAATTGCAGGATTTGAATGATCTGCTTGATAATCTCAGTTTATTGCGCTCCGAGGGGTCCCAGGTTCTTATAGTGGGTGATTTCAATTTACCCCACATATCATGGTCGACTCAGTGTTCCACCGATAAATTGTCTGAAGACTTTACCGAATGGATTCACACGCATGCTATGAGCCAGCATGTCATTGAGCCAACAAGGTTTCGACAGGGTTGCTTACCTTCGTTACTGGATCTTGTAGTCTCTTCGAGTGGTGAAATGGTACGACAGGTAGAATACCTCCCTCCGCTAGGGAAGAGTGATCATATTATGATAAGCTTTCAGCTAATACTCAGGTATGACAAACCTCCTCCTAAACTGAGGCGTGATTTCAAATGTGTAGATTGGGATCTTGTAACAGAAGAAGCTAAAACGATCCTGTCGCAATACACAGGTGAAGATGTGGCTGCTAATTGGCAGCTTCTCCATTGCTGTCTCTCGAGCTTGCAAGATAAGTTTGCTCCGTTGGTTCCTGTCAAGCGGCGCAACAAGCCAATGTGGTTCACACCTGCGATGAGTCGGGTGATTAAATTCAGGGATCGTGCCTGGAAAAGCTATAAGACTTCACAGACACAAAGGTCCTGGATACAGTATAAGACAGTGAGGAATAAGGCTGTAGCTATGCAACGCACAGCGAAACGTGAATTTGAAACACGGTTGGCACGCAATATCAAGCAGTGCCCAAAGCGTTACTATAGCTATGCCCAATCTAAAGGCAAAACGCGCGAGTGGATCGGTAACCTGAAACAGGATAACGGACCCCATATAGTTTCAGATGTCGAAAAGGCTTTAGCGTTTCTCAAACACTTTCAGTCAGTCCAGAGAACTGACCGCCAAATAGACCCGCCTATCTCACCAGTCTCTGTAAAATCGGATGGCATTGCTGCACTCGAGGTACTATATTTCACTAATGAGGAGATTAGAATTCAGCTTGCAGCAACTAACCCACATAAGTCTGCAGGACCAGACGGTATTCACCCTCAGTTTATTAGAAACTTGGCGCCCGTACTAGCTGAGAGCGTGGGTCGTCTTTTTAACGCATCGCTGGTGCATGGAGTTATTCCGAGGGATTGGAAGCTAGCCGATGTTATCCCGATACACAAAAGCGGCAGTCGTTCATCTGTCTGTAATTATAGACCGGTAAGCCTTACTGTCATTCTGTGTAAGATCTTAGAGAGGCTGATCAGAGATCGGATCTGCAGGCACTTAGTTGAGTTTAAGTTGCTGGACTCTGCTCAACATGGCTTCCTTGAAGGAAAGTCGTGCTTAACAAACCTCTTGGGCTTTCTAAACGAGGTCACCAGAAAATTGTATAAGGGCCAACAGGTTGAGGTTTTCTACTTGGACTTCTGCAAGGCTTTCGACTCAGTGAACCATAGACTGCTCGCTACCAAACTAGGCTATATGGGTATCGTTGGTCCTCTAAGGAACTGGATAGTAGGCTTCTTAAGCAACAGGTACTTTCGTGTCAGGGTGGGCAGTACGTACTCACCGAAAGTAAGGGTTACAAGTGGAGTTCCTCAGGGATCTGTACTCGGGCCGCTACTTTTCCTTATCTTCATCGATGACTTGGCAGCGGCGCTTAAGTGTCCCTGCTACATTTTTGCGGATGACGTCAAGTTTATTGGATCACCGAACGAACGTGATTTTATTGACGAT